>OZ023210.1:56650479-56692979 GCA_963995525.1 Escarpia spicata | reverse complement strand
TTATTGGGAAGATTGTGGATACTTTGTGATATCGATGTTTCTTGTATTTCTGCAAATTTAAAACTTGCATTAGTTTTATTTGTGAGATATTGAGTGACATTATTTGTACTTCTATATGTTATATGTTCTGCAAGCCTAGGGCCTATTTGAGTAAAATAATGATTACATTCATTGGTTATGTCAAACTTATTTATAGATATATTTATATTGTTGTTGAAAACACACTGGGAACTGTGCAGTGGGTTTCTGTTTTGATATAATTGTATTTATTGTTGTCCATGTGTTCGCTGTGTTATATTTGTATTTATTAAAAAGTAACTCATAGTGTATTCTCTTTGCTTCTCGGATGCTCCGTTTGAGTATTGCATTGTATGTTTTCAAGTTAATGTGACGCATCTGATATTCTGCAGAAAGTAGATCAGTCACCTTCAGTTGTTTGTATAATGTATCTTTAAATTTAATGGACTTTATTATACCTTTAGTTATCCAGTCAGATTTTGTGTGCCTATATTTATGAAATTTCACAAATTTAATTCCATGTGTTTATTCTTGGCATCTTCTAGTACTTGATAGATAAGATTACAATTATAATTTATATCAGCATTTGGGCTCTTTTCCATGTTATTATAAATATCTGATGTATGGCTGTCATGTTTAACTTTTGCTACCGTTTCATTTGTTTTTGTGCGTATTTAAGTTATTTTGGGATTTGATTGTTTGTGTGCAGTTATATCCATAAAAATAAAGTAGGTGATCTGAAAATTGCTTTATCTGTATGCCAGCTGTACTATCTAAGATTGATTTAGTCAGTTTACAGAAAAAATGTTCGATTAATATACCATTTATTACTGAGAATCTTGTTGGAAGTGTAATTTGTGAATATATGCTATGTGATGTGAGAAGATCCAAAAATCACGTATAGTTTCATTTTCATTTACCTTTTGTAAGTTTATGTTAAGACCACCAGCGATAATTATAATTTATTGTGTTGAATTTGATCAATTGAGGATAGCAACAATGAAAATTATATTTAAAATTGTTTGAAATTGTAATTTAATGTTCTGGTGAGTTACTTTGTTAGTGAGTGGGTGAGTACTGGGTGTGTGCGTGTGTGCGTGCGAGCGTGCGTGCGTGCGTGCGTGCGTGTGTATATGCATGCGAATGTGTGTTTGGGCGTGCATGAGTGTGCGCATGCGTGCGTGCGTACGTCAGCAGACTACACACTTAGGTACTTATATCAGTAATATGTCATAGCTAAATAGTTCAACTTTGTAATAACGGCGACCCATTTATATATCGAAGCAGCTGTCGACACAGCCTCAAAGCTGCCGCCGACATGTTGCGTTTTTAATAAAAGCTTTTCTCGTGGATACCGCGTGGTTGCCAAATGTCATGTGCGCAACCGTGTTGGGCAACAATTGCTAACAACTTTGCTGATGTTCAGGACGTTAGCACGATAGACACACTTGCGGTGCGTGACAATTGATGTCGGTTTTATTAGTCTCGACGGCGGATCTTCTTTACCGAATCAACATTCTCAGGGTACGCAGTTAATGCTATTTTTGTGGTTTTATATCTTAGAACGAAGCAGGTCAACCAGTATTGGCACTACATACCTGCGATGTTGTTTATGTGTCTGTAGTAGATGAAGAACATGTTTGATATAATTCACCCACCGCAGAGAAGTTCGTCAAGTGTGACTTTTCAAGTAGACGTTCTGCGATGTCGCAATGGCCTGCAATTCGGATTTCTGACAGCAGTGAAATCTGCGAGATTATAGGGGAACGGCTCGTGTGATATAAAAGGATGGACGCAGTTATGCTACTTTCTCCCTGTCAATATGACAGAAGATGCCGTATCGTCTGCTTCCGGTGTGATGTTGGATGGAGTTCGTGGGACGTGTTGCACAATTTGTATATGTTATGCTTATTGCAGTTGAACCTCGTTGATAATAATAATAATAATTCATCAAAATAAATGCCAAAATAAATTTCTTTTCGCATTGCAACACAACTCTACGTCATCTTTATTCCAAATTATATCACCCGACGTGGCCCAAATGAGTGAACACAGCGCTAGTTCTATAATTGGGAGCTGTCGGTAGCAGTGCTTTGAGGGAGTCATCTGATAGCCAGTAGCTGGCCGACATGTACTTAGGGAGGTAGTTAAACGGCGTCGACCGCCGGTCAGACCTGGTCAACGCAAAGACCAACCGAACAACTATGGCTGGAATTCAACGAGCCTTCGATAAATCAATGCATATATCACTCGCTAGACAGGGCTACCCCGTGCAGCTGTCCCGTTGTGCTTACTCATTTAAATGAATCAATATATTACATACTTAACAACACCATCATAACCGGGAGCTCCACCACAGCCTTTGTACCGCTATAACTACCAAAGGTATCCACCACCACCGCCACCTCTACCACCACCAGCACAACCATGGCCACCACCACCTCCACCACCACCAGCACCATCACCACCTCCAATACCACCAGCACCATCACCACCACCAATACCACCAATACCACCAACACCACCAACACCACCACCACCACCACATCCGTCAATTCCCCCTCACCTTTCACCTCCCGTGTAAATGTCTACCGTGAGTGGTATCTGCTGAAGACGAAACGTTCCCAGATATCCCAAAAGAAACATCAAGGCATTGTATTCCCAGTATTGCACATACAACTGTAAAGTTACTTCTGTGTATGTAGGCCCAACACACGCCATTATTACATAAATCTATATGAACGTTCGAGTAAATTATTAACACTAACAGGAACTTTCTCATTATAAAATCCTACGAAGAAACAGGTGCCCCTCGCCCCACACAAACACAACTCGCCTGGTGCAATTTCAAGAAGTTCCTATATTAAACTTGGACGTTCGTGTCGAGAATGTCGGTTTCGGGGTTGCGTCCTAGTAACGTGTATGTTTAGTCCCACGCACCGACAATTAGTGGTTCGAAGAATTCCGGGCTCTCCTAAAATATCACCGAACCGCCGAAAGCGTCGTCTTATTTGCCGTTACCTGATTTCTATGTTCCCGAGCCTGTGCAGTCGTTTCTTTAATCCCTTCGTTTTTTCGGCCAGGATTACCGAATCCCCAGGCGTTCGCCTCTTGTCTCTTACGGCTGATGTAGCTGGCATCGGCGCAGACAAAGGTGCCCAGGTGCGGACTATCTCCCTTAAACGATGGGCATTTACGCTTTTAGGGCCAGGTGTTTTCAGATAGGCGTTTGCAGGTTTGTAAATGGAATACTGGCAGGCTATATGCGGCAGTATCTTAGACATGGATGCGCAAGAATTTGTTTTATTGCATCGTGGCGCAGCAGCATAGTGTTAGAACGTCGGACTCTTATTCCAAAGGACCAAGGTTCGTATCGTACTGCTATCGTTCCAAAGCTGGCACACTTTCGTTCTCCCCACGCTGCTTCAGTTCATCCAGCTGTATCACTTAGCACCAGACAACAGAGAGTGGTTCATACAAATTAACCGGTAGCGTTCGGGCAATAAATGTGTCGTGGCTTAATCCTCCCCAGCGGAGTCGAGTTGGTATTGGATTGAACAGTTAGGCCGGCGGTGAAGTGTAACGTCGTCTGAACAGTCCCAAGAATCGGATTCAGCGTTATATATAGGAATTTACCGTTTTACCTTATTATTAAGTACGCAAACGGCTGGGTGTGGATGCCAATTGTATCGGGATCATTCGTGGCATACGGCAGTAAGGGAACACGCAGAAGGTAGAACGAGATGAAAGTACGAGAACGGAATTTAGGAAACATAAAAAGACAACGACAACATCCCGGGGTCCTCTAGCTGAACAAACAGTTGCTTCTCACAAATGAACTTCGTGTATAAATTTGGGTGCACCGATCTTTTGGTTGGTATTGACGTAACCACATAACATGCCAAATAAGTGGGCGATCGAATGTTAACCTCCAAGGAGGTCCTCCAGACCACAGTTGGGTCTAATGATACATATAGAACCTACGGTGTGTTCAGCTGTTCTGATTTCTGCTAGCGACCAGGTGGTCCCATCACCTATGGCCAGTGGCATTTGGTTACAATATGTTTTTATATAGTAAATCATTGGGATGGAAAGAGTTTCACTGATTTAGAGACACAAGATACTACCAAGAGATACTACAGGTTGCAGAGAATGACTGGGCTGGGAGAACATGTCAAGTGAAAAGAGACGACACAAGCACAAGCAAGAAATTGGAAATCAGGGAAGAGACCGGAAGGAACAACACGTGAGGTAACGGCAGTTCGATTGGGGGCAAGACTCATAGAGAAAATGAGTGGGGGAAGATGGACAAATAGAGAATGGAAACGCGGGAGGTTGGCAGAATAATAATAATAAATAAATTACTTCTTCAGCGCCAATATCATCAGACAATCCGAGCTCAGTGGCTCAACAAAACCAAAGGATTAAGCATTCTCTTACTCGTGTGCCAGGCGAAAGTTTTCCGAAGTTGTCAGTGCTGTCTTGCTGGAATGAGCATTGAGTGTCAAGATGTACGTTGTCTGGATGAAAGGGCTTGGTAGGTAATTGTACATATCTTAAACATAATGCGATAAGTGATGTGGTCCCTGACATGCGAATGCTGGACCCTGAAAGCCGAGTGCGAAAGAAGAATATCCGCTATCTAAATGAAGTTTGTTTCAGAAAGATTCGGAACATTTCTTACGAAAACCATTATTACAAATATGTCGGTAATGCAAGCAATCACCGAATCAGCAGAACCTCAACCGGTTTAGACCACAGTTAAGAGCCGAATACTCGAATGGTTCGGTCATACAACCAGGCACAACACACGTGCCAAAGAAATTCTACAATGCAAGGTCAAAGGAGGCAGAAAACGAGGAAGACCACAGACAAATTTACGTGGACATCACCCGCAAATGGAGTGAGTGAGTGAGTGAGTGAGTGAGTGAGTGAGTGAGTGAGTGAGTGAGTGAGTGAGTGAGTGAGTGAGTGAGTGAGTGAGTGAGTGAGTGAGTGAGTGAGTGAGTGAGTGAGTGAGTGAGTGAGTGAGTGAGTGAGTGAGTGAGTGAGTGAGTGAGTGAGTGAGTGAGTGAGTGAGTGAGTGAGTGAGTGAGTGAGTGAGTGAGTGAGTGAGTGAGTGAGTGAGTGAGTGAGTGAGTGAGTGAGTGAGTGAGTGAGTGAGTGAGTGAGTGAGTGAGTGAGTGAGTGAGTGAGTGAGTGAGTGAGTGAGTGAGTGAGTGAGTGAGTGAGTGAGTGAGTGAGTGAGTGAGTGAGTGAGTGAGTGAGTGAGTGAGTGAGTGAGTGAGTGAGTGAGTGAGTGAGTGAGTGAGTGAGTGAGTGAGTGCAACGGATCAGTCAGATCACTGAATACGTTAAATATGGTTAAGGTGTCTACTGGGTATTTTGTGATGCACCTTACTGGAATGCCCTAATTCCGAGGTCTCAGACACTCGAAAGAATCGGTTCTTATGCGTTTGTTGCGTAATGCGAATAACATTTAACATGTAATTTTACGCAAGCTGCAACAATACATGTAGGCCTACTGCTTCAAGGTCCCTTGGTTCTGAACTATGTTTAATTAAAACAATATATTCCATGGATTGATGATGAAAAGCGTCGCCTCTGAAGAACATTATCTTGTAGAATCGTTCGATTTCGTAGGATTACTTCTGACTGATTGACGAGGCAAATACACGTCTGTATGGGGAACCTACCGGGCAGCAACAATATCACCATCAGATTACGAGGTCGAGTTTGTGTGATGCGGGCATAACCGCTGACAAAACTAAGGAGAGGGGGGAATCTACCATTCGTGTCTTTGGATAACTTGTAGTGTAAGAGAGAGACTGGATTAGGAAATGTCGGTTCTTCGTTTGAACACACTTCGTGCCGGCTGAAAAATGATAATTAATTTTATTTAATTAATTAACTGCACCAAGCACGGCCATCGATGCAAATGCATAACCATAGCATTGAGCCCGACTCTAACTTTACTTGTTTTGTGCGCAGCTGGTAGTCCTATATTCCTTTCTTCGCTCCCTCTTGGAGAAATGACATTTTATACCCAGTAATTTCAGTGTTGTAGGCAATATGCAACACTATTTATCGGATTAAAATATAACATAAACAAATGAATGTTTAATGTACAATTTAATCACCCCCTTTCGGCAAATTTGCAGCACACCAACCGGCTGAATATAATCTAACCGTCAATCCTTAAGGCAACCCCTGGATTAGCCGTAAGGGGTTTAGGAAGGGCATGTATGGATATCCGCAGGTTGTAGTTTTTGGGGTGTCATGGGCAAGTGCCAATAGTGCCGGGAGCCTGAGATTCGGTCCCAATCCCACGGGGAAACTAGGAAAAAGAAGACATCGGCCCTACCCACATGGCTCGCACGCACACTTCGATCCATGCTGGAGGATCCTTTTAAAGAAACCAGTCAGCTGCCCCAATAGAAACTACACAATATTTCGCTAGCTACAAAATAGCTAGCACCGAATAACTTATCTGGAGTTTGTTAAATAAACAAGTGCGCACACACAGTCAGATATTTGAGGCCGTGATTCGTGATAACGTCACGGCTTTGCGGTGGGCCTTTTGGCTGCAATAGGAATGATTGTGATTCCAGGTTCGAATCCCAGCAAACATATAATATAAATACATTCGGTAAAATTACTCGTGTTGTAATTACCCAGGTCAAACGGTACTATTTTAAAACCGGATGTGTATATGGTTTACCTTGCTCAATCTTACACGAACCCCGCAGACGGTGGTGACCTGATACATGACTGGCTAAAAATCAAGTTTTCGCCGGAAGTGGCTTTCGCCTTTACCGAGTTATACATTGGGAATATATTAATTGTGTCACTTTCGCGTTCCTGGTAGGCAAACAAGGTGCATGTAGTTTGAGACGTGGAGTTTTCACCTTGTAAACAATAGTTTACGTGAAACATAAATGGACAACAGTGTTATTGATGGCAGCGACACATGTGTTGTACATACTGAGAGTGGCCCTGAACCAGTGTCTACATTGGAACACAGGTTATCAAAACATGGAGCAAAGAAACTAAGGAAACCTGCGCTCTCTTGCATAAAAATGGTAAGTTCTTATACACCGCAATATCCAGTCATTGTGACTTCATAAAGAGCTTTACACTTTACTTCCTGGCAGACCTGTTCAACCAAACACCATCTGAACTTCATTGGGAAGCATTCAGCCACGCTGCAATTAATGCGCGAAGACAATTCGCTGACATTGACATACCAAACCCTGTCATACACTGGCATGGCATAAAGCTGAACTTAGTGAATTGAGGAACTCACTCGCATAAGAAAACAAACTAACGCTGAAACTTATAGCGGCTGGCTGTTGCATTATACAGGATAAAGACGAAAGGTCTATTGCAGGTCGGTGTCATGCCACAAGGAATGTCGGCCGTTTTCGTTGAATCCAAACCGCAAATGCGCTCGACGCTGAATAGCGTGAACGGTTTTTAGCGGTTGTTGCAAAAGGGAAATAATGAGTGTTCTCTGGCTTTTGCAGAGAACCGACGTGGTGGCGCCGTAGCGAATTAAGGACGTGTGTAAACGAATAAATGTAGTGCAGGAATCTGTGCCATTCTAGTTTATTCCCCCCATCGCGAGCTGTTATACCCCTGGTTTACTGCGTCTCCGAGTAGGGACTACGCATGGTGCACAATGATACACTTGTGACCTCCTGGTAGTAGTGTGTCTTTCGATCGTGGTAGATATTTATTACAAGTATATTCGCAAAAATGCCCTTCACCTGGCGGATTGAACGAATCATGTGTTCGGTATCCATTCTTTGTTGGCTTGATGGACCTTTAGTTAGGCAACAGATCACATGATGGATAGGTCAATTATAATTAACCAGGACATTTATTTAATTTGTCTGGAAGTGGACAAATGTCAAGGAATGGTGTGCCCCTAGTTGATCTGTACAGGTGTACCTAATTTGCTCAACGTTGTTGTAGACTTTGACCCGGCTGCGACCATTCCGTCTAAGGACAGGGATTGATGTTGATGACGATAGCGATGATGATGGTATTACTGATGGTGTTGATGGTTGATAGTGATGGTGGCGTGATTATGATAATGGTGATTATGATGGTGATGATTGGGATGATGGTAATGGCGATGGTGATGATGGTGATGATGACGGCGATGACGGCGATGACGGCGATGACGGTGATGACGGTGATGACGGTGATGACGGCGATGACGGCGATGACGGCGATGACGGCGATGACGGCGATGACGGCGATGACGGTGATGACGGTGATGACGGTGAAGACGGTAAAGGTGATGATGATGATAAGGTATTTGGGGGATTACGAATGACCGACGACGGTGACCGTTCCTGTTCGTGTAAGCGCGCCGGGTGTTAGTACTTAGCTCGCTGCCGCACGATATGTGTGCCCTTGTGGTCACTAAATGCATTTTCAGCCATCATTTAAAGTATTTAACTGACGCCAGTAATCAAGTGTTACACGTTTGATAACTAGTTCATAGTTCTGGTAGAGCAGTTGTAAATATATGACAGGAGTCACATTACACACATTAGGAAACATTTTAATAGTTAGTCAACTTTACAAGTTGATAATGGAAAACCAAAATAATATTATACTACTATTCACTGTGTAAAACATGCATTGTTGCACCGTGTGTAGTTGCTGTTGGTATTGCTAGTGTTCTCCTCCTCCTTGTTCTTGTAGTTTGGGTCGAGACTGGCCACGATACTGGTTTTTATTGTTTTTCATTTCTTACCGGCACTAATCCCGGGCTGCAGTCCTCCCCGGTTTCTCTCGTTCTCCCCAATCCTACCAAGTCTCTACCCACATTCCTCCCACCACAGCCGCCGTCTTCTTCGTCTCATTCCAGCCTCCACTCTGAGCGTGTCTGCTCTCATCGTTCGCCGATCCCATTCTACCCCTTCAACGTGCTCAAGAACAGGAACTATATGGACGTTTAACCACCCAATCAGTGGGACTTCAAACTCCACACACGATGTCTGCGTTAATGAGCTTTGGACACGCAAAACACACCCATAAAACATGGAATTTGTAGCGAAGCCTAATCAAAGGTGGTACACTGAAAAAGGTATTGAATGTTCCCCGAGGGTGTTCGTGTAAAGTCGTTCATTCCTCACTGTTCAGTCGTAGGCCGCAGAGCAGACGGAGATCTAACAAAAGAAGTGAGCAGAATTAACTTACGTCAACAACTATCACGTTTTGGTATTATTCCGAATGGTTTCACTGGTGCTTTGCAGTGTAAACGAAGAAGTGGGAAAGTCTATGCATAGGTTTCCGTTTTGGTGAGCACAGCACAAAGACTTCTAAGTCGAGCTTTGCTGGATATATTGTTAAAATATTGTTTAAATATAATATATATATATATATACATATATATATATTATATTTAAACAATATTAGTCATTGTAGTAGCTCATCTCAAGCTAGACAATGTAACAAGCCAGAAAATTAAGCATTATACATCATAAAGAGGAAGTTAGATGCTCAACAATCACCACCAGAGCTAGGAGCCGCCGAGTAGTTAGGATCGAAATGCAATGTGTAATAAATAAATATTATCTATGCTTCCAGTTACAACTTCAGAAGATTTTAGATCCAGATTAGTGGAACCTGTAATTGGAGTGCTGATAGAAATCGTAGTTTTTAGAACAAAACGTTGTCAATTGTCAGTTTTATGAAGACCCATGAGACCAGCCGAAAACGATGGCTGTTGGCAGATAAATCACGATATCTAACAGTACAAAATATAAATGATAGTTGATGGGTAACCGGATACTAGTGCAATTGTATCAGTAGATAGTGAAAACGAGAACGTGTTACATCTCTTATATTATAAAACAATACGGTTCGCTGAATGTCTGCTAGTCTGTCTGTCTCCGTTAATTTGGCAAGTATAGGGCTGCAATTTTGTATGTGACCTAGCGGACCCGTTGGGGTGGCACGTTGACTTAGATCTTTTAAAATTCATACGGGGCGGTGTGAATTTCGAGGGTTGCATACATATGACTGCCTTTTTTCCCGGGCAACTTCGAGTAACTCGGTTAATTTTTTAAATAAATTCACGACGCGCTTAATGATATTATAATAATATACTTTATTTTGACACTCATATCCAGAATAAAAACTCTGTTCAGGGAGGTTGACAATAAAATGTTGTTGAAACAGTTATTACAGCGTGTATGTCGTCGACAGGTGGGCGTTGACAGCGTCGCGGCGAAGGTCGGCCTACATGCTGGGGACATCGTGGTGCGGCTGGCGGGCAGGTCGGCCGACGGCATGACCTACAAGGATGCGCTGACGGCCATACGGGCCATCGGTGACACGCTCGAGATCATCGTAGAAAGGTACATACGTGAAAGACCTTAGCCAGGATTGTGAAATGTGTCAAGTTACCCGTTCTCATTTTGTTTACCCATTATGCACATGAAATCCAGTTATACAGGTATTTACAGTTAATCAAGGGTGATTTACCGTCAACAGATGTATAAAACCAATAATGTCGTATATGAATAATGCTCTTAGTATGTTAACGCGCACACACACACACACACACACACACACACACACACACACACACACACACACACACACACACACACACACACACACACACACACACACACACACACACACACACAAACACACACACACCCTCCTAGCATTTGCCATTGTTATTGAGAAAACAAATCATGATATTTGAAAAATAAAAATCCTATTATCTAAATACCAAAATACCCGTTACTGGAAAGAAAGAAAATGTTTACAATTTTCAAAAAAAAAGTTCCAATAACCAGACAACAAGCCTCTGGAAAAAGGGCGCAGGTTAACCAGCTATCCCATGTGCGTCCTCACTGGTTCTTTTACGTCCCAAATTGAGACGGGACCGACATTAACGTGAGTCACGAGGGATACACAGTCCCCAATGTTGAGAACCAGCTTTTTACACCAATTTACCATGCCCGTCCGGTCCGGGTATTGAACTCAGAGCACTGGCATGCCAGGAGGGTTAACACTGCGTTACCACGCTCTCTTTAGTTATAAATGATTGTGGATAATTATTTGAAAGACGAAAATATCAACTAATTTATTCTATATAACTACTTATACACGGTTTATAAGAAGTGTATCAGAAACTAAATTAAGTACAACAACTGTTTTTGATGAAATACTGGTTATGAAGCAGATCTAATCTCCCGATTGTGTTCGCAGGGCCGAAGCAACGATATGCCCATCCGACTCCCCTTCCTCGCCGGAGGCTATGCCTTCGCTCTCCGGGCCCGGCACTGACAGCGATAGCACAGATGAAGACGAGAAAGCGCCGAACACACGTTCAGAACAGGTGGGCTGTGGCGCTGTGCTATATCGGACGAGGTTTACGGCATATAATGAACGGTTATACTTATAGGAAGTAAGCTAGAAAGCATGTTGTTTACTCCGTCAGATCGGCTTAGTTCGCTAGGTATATGATAAATATTCGGGTGCGCGTTATCTTAATGTGATGCTGGGGTTATTAATTCGCCTCTGTATTATAAGTCTGTTCGTGTACTATTTTGAAGGTAATGCTACATTTTGTTACAAAATGTTTAAAACATATTTTTTCACAGGATAGATAACAAAAACATGTTTTCTCGCATAATTGTTAAATAGAAAGCATATTTTCTCAAAGACTACGTCAAAGAAAACTCTTTGAACATAAATAATTACATTGGTTGGAGACCTTTACAACGACACCATTCCAACATTGATACGGTATCCGTCCAGCCTACAAACACGTTACACAAGTTATCAATGATGGAAATTTAAATATCATTCAAACTCTCTACCTGCTACTGTTCAAATAGCAATACATTTGACTGCATTTCGCCATCATCCACACCCTCATAGCAACAAGTATGATGAACAACTGTGATAACACTGTTCCCACAAGCGCTCACTTTCCCCAGCTGCTGAAACCCCCCTTTCTACGACATTCGGATACCTAGCTACACATACGCCTTGTGTTATTTCTAAGTATAAATTATTGCGTAACATCTAACACAACCTGATCTACTTGGTCAGTGTAATTCGAAGTGATAGCATTGGTTTTGTTGATGGCACCATCAGAGGGAAAGTCTTACACGACATTTAAGACGCAATATTCGTCTTAACTCGATGCTGCGGAATGTCTTAATAACGAACAGATGCCTGTCTTGTTCGATTCGATGATTCTGCACATAACATTCAACATACGCTTCTGATTTCCCGCTGTATCGCACATGCACTCAGCGATGCTGAGTGTGTGGGTATGTTCGCGTGTCACGTGTCTGTCTGAATGCCACGTGATATTCTTAGTGTCACGTGACAAACATGGAGTCGTCGGAATGGAAGCACCCGTGTTCAAGTGATGTCATTATATGAAAAGGAAACCTAATATGTTATGATATTTGTTATAGTTCGATGATTTATGCACTGTGACGTCTGACAAATAACTGCAATGTTTAACAGATTATGACAAATCGTTCATCTTAATGTGCCACCATATTTCAACTGTTTCGTTTCGTTTTTTGTCTATTTGCAATGGCGGGTGTGTCGCTTGACTCATCCTGTTTCAGTAAGGTATCTTCTTTACTCTGCATGACATGGCCATTTTTCTTGCTTCGCACATCGTCATTACTCTTTCTAAACTTCTTTTGATATCGAACGTCCCTATTATATTAGGCAATGGCATGCCAAACATCTTTTTGAACATGTTCCCGCCTGCTCTTTCTAGTGTGATTTTTGTTCTGTCTTTTTCGATGTTGATGTTTCACTGCGATGGAGGGTGTCAGGGCTGGTCACAACATTGTGCTCGTGTTTCAGCATCCGTGGTGTTCTCCTATTTATCACAATTACTACATCCCTTCACTTCCTTCAACACGCTGTATCTTCATTCCTGACATCTGCATCTCTGATTCCGTACAGATGCTAACCTGATCCTAAGTAACTGAACGACCTGTTTCTTTACTTACATCCACCGCCACCACACACCCTGCACCCCACTGTCCATCAGAATTCCTGTCTTCCTGTTGTTAACCTTCAATCCATTTCGATGACGATGTATATGTCATATCTGATAATGTATGTCCTTAGCCATTCCACATAATCCGCATACAACACCGATTTCGTCAGTGTATTTAACATTCGCTAAGTAGAGGAATTACGTAACACGATAAGGTATTATGTCGCCGTTTCGGGAAAGGTAAGTCGGTCATAAACGTAGGCGTTCCACCACAAAACTTCATACCGTAATGATTCTCCAAGGGTATTATTTCTTGTTACTCCTGGCCTTGTAGTGGATGTCCAAGTAGTAATCCAACCTTGCGATGATCATACGGAAGGTTCTCCTCTTGCCTTCTGGTAACAGTGGACTCGGTGCTAACTTAATAATAATGTGTAGGCATTCTAATCTAAATCGTGTGTGTGTGTGTGTGTGTGTGTGTGTGTGTGTGTGTGTGTGTGTGTGTGTGTGTGTGTGTGAGTGTGTGTGAGTGAGTGAGTAGGAGAGTGAATGAGTGAGTGAGTGAGTGTGCGTGCGTGCGTGCGTGCGTGCGTGCGTGCGTGCGTGTGTGTGTGTGTGAGTGAGTAGGTGAGTGAGTGAGTGAATGTGTGTGTGTGTGCGTACGCGCGCGCGTGTGTGTGTGTGTGCGCGCGCGTGCGTGTATGTAGTGTTTGAGTGTGTACATGTGTGTATGTAATGCATACGTATGTCTGAATATAAATATATGTGTGTGAAATAATTTATGGATCTATGAAACAAAGAATCACCCATTGCATGAGAAATGCAGATTGGTAGCCATCTGTAGAATTGGTCTTTACCATCTGGGCATTGCAATTATTCATAGTCAAAACAAATATACAATTATGATTACTAACATTGATAGTGATCGTTCAACAAACTCACAATTTAGCTACAATGTCATATCGATACGTTACATGTGTGAATATTAAAACACATGTATGACAATCCAATATAAATAAATGCTGTAAATATTGCCAACAGTAAAAACGACACATGGAGGGGGTTCATTGCCGTACAACCATAGATACAAGATCAAATGTGTATCCACCGAATAACATTTAGAGAATTCCGAAACGTGAGACACGAATGTATATAGGAACATGCCAAAACATCAACAATGTCACTGGTAATTCGAGAAGCAGCACTAACAATGTTACGGGGAAGAACATATGTAAAGCCCGTGGCAACACACACATCAGGAACGCGCATTTATGATAAGAACCCGACTGGTGTGGAAGATGTGGCGGAAAGTGAACGAGTCTCGCTGCATTGAGATAATTTATGGTGTACAACAGAACATTGAACGAACACGATGAGGAAGGTCATGATGATGGTGGTGGTGGTGGTGGTGGTGGTGGTGGTGGTGGTGGTGATGGTAGTGGTGGTGTTGTTGACCATGACGACGATGACGCCGATGACGACAGCGATAACGAAGACGGGTCGATGGCGACAGTAAATACGTTAGTGTCGCTCACAAAAAAAGAACAAGACAAACAACGACGACGACGACGTTGATTATAATGATGTCCTTAGTCCTGGATCCAGTTCTCCGTTATTACTTTGGAATCATATCCTCTATCATCATCACATCCAGTTAGACCTATTTCCAGCGATCGGTGTTTCAAGTATGCAGGCAATGCTTGACGTGTCCAGACGCAGTGTGCTTCCGCTTAATTCAGTGGCCTTCGAATATTACATAAACCTGCTTGCTGTCAGCAGCAGCCTCGACTAGCTAGCCCAGTCCCAGCCGCGGCCCCGGCCCCTCATTTCCCCGGCTGCTGCCGTTGCGGTAGTCTTTCCTGCGCCACGCAATTTTTTGCCTCTGCCTCCGTGGCAACGGAGTAGCGACGCGCCGAGACTTGTTATATCGGGTTGCCAGTCGACGTGTTTCTAGGAAGTTCGGGCGGGCTACCACGCGGGGCGGCGTGGTGCGGCGGTGGCAGGCGAGGCGGGCGCCTGTGGCAGGGAACCTCCCCACGTCTGCTCGCTATTGTCAATAAGACGCTGCTGCGTAGATCATAAGGAAGTCGTGTTAATGCACACACGCACGCACGCCCACGCACACGCACACACGCAAGCGCGCATACACATACGCACGCGCACGCACGCACAAACACACGCAAGCACGCACAGATGCATACACACAGACATGCACATACAAACACAAAGACAATGTTAGGAAAGGAAACATTAAATATTGTCAAATAAAAGTATATCTATACACGTTTCAGCATCAATAATACAGACGATCCTTGCAGTATCCGAACGAATTGTGTATGTTGTCACACAAGAATGAGCTTTAGCATACAGCTAGAGAAGAATGTTAGATGTATCGCCTTCCCGTAGTCAGTTAAGCGGGTTGTTGATGTGTCTCGGCATGATATATCGATGAATCACAATGACATATAGTGGAGCAGATAAGTGAGGCAATCTTTAAAATAGTGATACAAGCACCAAGCTTGGCATGGACACTCACAAGGGACCACTTTTTGAAGAAAAAAACTGTTAGCCACCGTAAATTTCAAGATGGCCGCCATTTTCACGATGGCCGCCTTTTCCGACATAAAAATACTATTTTCGCCATAATATTGAATAGAATTGTCCAATTTGAATTATCGTCGTGTCAAATCATATGTTCTTGACTATACAGAGGCTGAATTTAAAACTCTAAAACTTCCCAGATGCAGCTTTGTATCATTTCTCGCAGAATATATGAAAAAGGCTTGGGATGCAGTTATGTATTACAAGATGATTGTCAGTTTTAAACATACATGTTATTGCCATTCATTAAGCAGTACAAAAAGAATATGTAATATGTCACCTTTATAATTCTAAATCAACTGCTTACCCTCACATTTCGCTATGTGCATGTTACTATACCATCAGAACAATACAATGGAGTTCAACACAATAATTCAGTCGCCATTTAACAGCTGTGAGTCACCCTGGTCAGATGTTCCGCCACGTCAACAATAGTACAAGCAATCGACTGATAAGTCTAAATTTGTCTATGACTTCAAAGTGTCCGTGAAAATGTACTTGTTTGTCTTTTATTATTGTCCCTGCACTTATATCACTTAACATAACAGTAATGTAAACATGTTTGTCCTATATGGCTTTGTAGTGTTTGTCTTGGGATAATGTCCACACATTGCCTTTGTACTTATGGATACAGATGATGAGTTAATCCTGGCATCTTCAGCTGCACAGTGCTGTACAGGTGAGACCGAAGCCATAGCCTGTGCACCTTACATAACATTCCTTCTTGGTTCCACACTTGGTCAGCTGCTGACAACTCTGTGTAATGGATGGCAGCATTGTCCAGAATATCTGCCACAAGTCACCATCCTTTGACCATCCCCACTCAGCTGGACTTTGGGTTTCTGGTTGGCAGACTGTTGACTGACCCCATACGCAGCCTGCCTATAGGCGGCACGCTTGACATGCTGAAGGAGAGCAACTCGAGTGGGGGAATGGCTTCGTATGGTCTCTGCTTTCGAGGAAACATGTTGAGCCATGCATCATCAATACCAGCATCTGTACTGGACCTGTCATACATTAGTACTACAAACTTCTCCAGGATTGCCAGATCGTCATCTTCAACCTTTGGATGGGTACTGGCTGAGTTTGACGACATTCTAGGTTTGCCATGCAGACTTCTTCCCTTTTCACCGGAAGGTTGATATACAACATCACAACCGGTGAATGCTTTGAAGAAGAAAATCCCTCTTGTTTTGTCTGGTCCAACTGAGGTCATGTACAGGAATGCACCTCAGGTTCCGTCCTTAACGAAAAGCCATCCACAGCTTCTGCAGAACAAACTCCTGCAGTGCTGGCAGAACATTAACTGCAATGACTAGAACATCCGTGTCACCGACATTCATCATGAGAATCTAGGTGCCCTCTGATGTTGCATGTCTGGCATGTACAAAGATCCGCGTGTCCACATCCACATGAGTACAAGGAACCATATCGTCCAGGCTGAATGACTGGTTGCTGACAGCATCTTCTTCCTTGGTAACAATCGCGGTGTTTGGTGTGCACATCTCGGCAATCTTGTCAGCCAGGAAGGTGAACAATTCCGTCTTGCTGTCATTGTCCCTCAAAAAGCTCCGCCAGTTGTAGGGTAGTTTTCCTTTGGCTGTCACATACAGACTGCCCCCCCCCCCTGTCCTCGCTTTGACCTTGTCTCAGTCTTCAGGCTTGATTGTCTGTATACATCAGATACAATGTGTGTTCTGTTGTACTTAGAAGGGTACACTTGTATTGTGGGAAGCACATCTAATGCTGCATATTCCTCAAACGTCTTGGCAGTACGTGGGAGCAGAGTATTCACCAAAGCAGAACCATCGATGATGATGGCATCAGCCTCGGGGTCTATGTTTGGATTGGTGACTTGAGCCTCAAGAATAGCAGCAAGTTGGGACTTCTGGCAGGTGTGAAGCTTTACGTTGTCACTCAATGCAGCTGGGAAAGACTGGTTCCCGTGCCGAAAGAACTCCTGCATATCACACTCTCTGCTCTGGCATGAGATAAAGAGCTTGGAGAAGAGGTGACAGTCCTCCTTCAGTACCTTTACCTTTAGGTAACTAGGAGCTGGGTTCTGTCGAAAGAAGTAATAGTCTGTTTGAATGCATCATAGAAAGTGGATACTTCATCGCTCTGTAGCCCCTTCATGAATTCCTGGAAACAGATTCGGCCCCTCTCATAATGTGTGACAATCATTTCAGCAGCACTGGGATGGGCAATGTCCTTTGTGTCCTGTTTAAGCAGATCCCCACTTTCTTCCTGGAAACGATTGCCTTTATTACCTTAGACAGCTGGTCCACTTTCTCGACGAATCCTCTTTGAGCTCTTGGTGTCTGCTCGTGTTGTCTGCCACGTTCTGCATCTTTGGCTTCCGAGGCTGTCTCAAACTGGGCAACCAGGTGACTGACTTCAGGACCAGCTACCATCTATCTTCTCACAGCTGATGGGCCTTCAGTCATAGGTAGCCCCTCCCCCTGTTGCACAGACCAGCTGAGCAACATAGATGATACTTCAGCTCTTGCGTCACAGCATGTCCACCACTAAGCTTGGCCAAAGCCTCCCGTCGCTTTAGTTCCGGGCACATTCATTCAGTCTTGTTGGTCATTGCCTGTCTCAGTTCAGATGGTAGATCTTCCTTCTGACATATGAAACACTGGGATTCTGAAACTCGAAGGTTGTTTCTTCGTATCTTGCTGCGTCCCTCTTCTGTACTAGTCTGAACACTAGATACTCTCTTCCTAGCTCGATCCAGCCTGGTGTTGTTCAACAACAGGCGAAAGCTCTGATGATAATTTGCATTGTTTTTTCTCAATGTTTCTTCTATGCCCCACCTTCAGAATAACGGCTAGTTGGTGAATTGCTTGGAAGAGTGGAACATTGGATGCAATCATGGAATAGCCATCATGTTCAGCGCTACACGGATAGTTGGTTGTTGGAGGTGATTTCAGCTCTTCATCCTTCTTAATTGTTTGACACAGACAACATTTTATCCAGTCAGTTTGCCTTTTAAATGATAATTCTTCTGAACTAGCCATCTTAGGGAATACTTAATGGGTTCCACGCCGAGCGATTATCCTTTTACCACCTTTCACCACAGAGTGAGACATATTCAGGTATGGGATGCAACTAGGTTCGGGCATAAAAGGAGAATGCGCTACACCTAACCCAATCGTCCAGCCAGTGTCATAAGTCCCGTGCGATCTGTACACCATCCAGGTAACTGCAGCCCCGTTACCCGTGACTCGGCTCTCCCGCGCTGGCACATCGTGACGATTCAGGTGCGGCTATCTAACTACATCTAACTAATCTAATTTATATGGGGCTCATTAGATAGCATTTGGGATACTAATTTCGTAGGTGTACTATTATACTACTGCTAACTATTACATGTGCCAGTACACAGCTGTAGGAAGATAATTTAGCTGACACTGAACCTCATGCTGAGTTCCACAGCAGTGATGTCACCAGTGTGCCCTGGCCTTGACATACACTCTCTTCCATATTTGAGTCGGTTTTCTCTTTCTTATACCCATCTCCTCTCGTCTGTCTGTCTGTCTGTCAGTATCAGGTACTGTGCACATTAGGTCGGAGTCAGACATACTCCATCACATTCAGAGAGCCTCTGCATGCTATCCTTACCTAGTTCAGCCCGCGGGCCAACGCGGTTTACCGGGGTTTGTCCGCTACTGCATTAGCAACTACTTGGAGCCATATGTGAGAGTTGGGTTAGTAGTGAGGACTAGTGCCATGAGTCCGTTCAGAGAATGTGGCTGACTTCTGAAACAAAAATACTACCTCTACTACCATAGCGCCAACTGGAGCATGGGGGTGTTTGCGAATATTACTGATCCGACGAATACATCCTGACAACAACAACGTCTTTAATGTTATTTGGAATGCTTTACCGAAACAATATAATACATGAATTCGGATCCTTGATGACGCCCATATTCCACTGACTCTTTGCAATGTTGCTTTGTACTGATACTTACTGTTGTTTCAGGATCCGAAGCAAAAGAACAACGTTAAAGTTGATAACGACAAGACATCAAACGGGGCTACTTCAAAACCTGCATTAATCGTTCAAGCGGCTAAAGAACACGAGGCACTAGCCGTCAACAGCGTAGAGTCAAACGACTCGTCATCAGACTTAGAAAACGGCGAGACTTGCACGTCAAAGCCAGGAACTATTTCAACGAAAACCACCACCACTGTGCAAAGCAGTGTTCGTCATAACGCCGTTGACGTAAGGTCTACGAAACCTGAGATCTTGACATCTGGTAAAAACACAGTTAACGCTGATCACAAATCCACGAAACCAGCAACCAACAATATTGATGACGTGAAAGACGAGGAACGTGATATTGTAAAATCGGTTTGCTCCGATTCTAAAGCCGTTCCTGTGAAAACGACCGCAAAGTCGTCACAAGACAGCAATGTTGTCCACAACGATGTTGGTAGTGTTAAAACACTGAAATGTGATTTGGGAAAGCCCAGCGAAAGACCAGTGTGTCCTGATGCACTTTCGGTGACCAAGGACTCGCCTGTCAAGAAACTGGATAACGTTGATGTACATCACGCCGACTTTACTGGTGTGAAGGCAAAGGATGATATCGTAGAATGCAATGATGCAACAGTTAGTTGTAACAAGCAAAATAGACAAGCGGGTGTCGAATGTCATGCAAAAGGCAATGACAAGGATAGGACAGACAAAACCGAAGCTCAAGTTGAGCAGATCGCAAGCAAATCCGACGGAGAAACCACAGGAGCCGATAACGGCACTCGACGTCCCGATAATGACGTGAAGAAGACGCAACAGGCGAAGACGACGGACGTAAACGTTACCGCCGACGAAACGAAAACTGTACATTCTAAGGAGAAGCAAAAAAGCGGTACGAGCGAACCGTTCAAAGTGATGAGGAATATTGCTGGACAAATCATCACGCCGTCAAACATTCCAGAAAAGAGGTGAGTTTTGTTGCAAATGTTATGTATTGTTAAAGCATGTCAAAATGGCACAACTACAGTGTTGTGTTTTCTGTTTGCTATGGGAATCCCAGCAGTGGTTGATAGCAATTTGTATATCTACTTGTTTTCGACAATGCCTCCTCGAAGATGCGATTGAAAGAATAACCAAAACGTTTTTATCAGCTAATCACAAGCATAAACGTCGTTGCATTTATTATTGAGGGTTAGACTTTCCAGACTTGTATTACACCAATTAACAAACAAACTTACTTTAAAGTTTTACAAATTTGCTGTTACACAGTTTTTGTTTGTGGCCGCGTGCTACAACTGAGTCTGCAATTACAGGTTTTAACAGCGTGACTTAACGAGATTTTAGAAAGCTACTGGCTCCGGGTGACAGGTGGATAAGTATTAAGTAGGTCAATGGATTATTGATAATCCACAACATTTTATGTACGCGTGGTCTGCTTACCGGCGAGACACATGTCAGTTCTGTTCTAATCATAATATTGCCACTTACACAAAACAAAACCTTCTGCCAACTATGCTAAGGAGCGCGGTTGCTCAGTGATAAAGAACGTCGAGCTCTCAATTCGGGATTCAAATTATCTTGCTACCGTTTCGACCCTCGGGCCAGTTCTTTCACTCTACCTTGTCCAATTTTACGTGTGCCTGGCATAAGGCACTGGTTGATATGTGTGTGCGAATCATCTTAGCGCATTAATTGCGGCGTTGCTTATTGCTTCCCAGAGAAGTCAAGATTATGTTCGAATGAACATGTCTGCCAGGGGTGATGTGTAAAGCGCTTTGAACAGTTCTGTGGACTGGACACTGCGCTATATCTGAACATACATTTTATTTCTAGTGCATTCCCTATGAAGGTGTCTTTTCAGCCAATCGGGCACGCCGCTACAAATTCACTCGATTAAGAAAACATCCATTGATTCTATATTTCGAATAACAGATGCATTGGGTATATGTATAGTTAATGTGAACCTTATTTAATTTAAATGTACTTTGATTTAACGTGCATACGTGTGCTGCATAGTGTAGAACAAGATTTAAGAAGACTGCACCCTGAATAAATGTCCCACCTGGCAAGTAGGTAAAGAAGTCTTTGGCTTATCGAGAGTCCAACATTTTTATATGTATGTCGGTAGCCAATGATAGTTCATTTGATGTAGAAGTTATATTTACTTGTACATTTTTTAATTGCGTGAGCGACTACGCTGGCCAGTGAGTTAAAATATAAACCTTACCCTGGCTATAACCCAATGGTTGGTAAGGTTTTGCTCCCTGGCAGAGCATTGATAATCCCTTTCTGCCGGACATGGTTTTGATCATGCGTTTCCGAGTGTTTCCATTTCCGTCGTGCTTCGCTATGTTTATTTTCACTTCTCTGTGCCATGTGGCTTTGACATTCTCCCCACAGACAGATGTACGCCTATGCAAATGCCATATATACATGCCACTATCTCATGTATTGTCTTCTTTTGAACGTTTTTAGTGGATAATCACTCTGATTTATGGCATCAGCTGCGTTTCTCCCCGCATGCCTTCTTTTGTTTGTTTCTTTCCATGATATGGCACCCAGTCAAGAAGTGCATATCTCTTGCATCATACTGCATTGCTGCCAGGTGTTTGTTTCTCGGAATACGTTTTATTTCTCTTCGTGTTTGCAATTGTTTGCATTCATGGGAAATCGCAGGTGTGGGTCAGCGATTCAGCATAGCTTTGAAATGTTCATAGTTATAACTCCGTAGTCTTTATCATTGACTCCACTACATGGTAGACCTACAGTGTTCTCATGTCATGTTATTGTGTCATGTATGTAAGCATTGATTTGCACTTCCCAACAATGACAATATAAACAACAATTTAAATCATACGAGGACAAGATAATTATACAACATTTCCTCCGTGCAGTTGTAAAAACTGTGCTGACGTTATCCATAAATTGACAGTAAGAGACAGAACGAGGCTGCATCGAATAATGTCCAGATCCTAAAAAATCGCTAGGATTTAGTTAGCTCCCGTTGATCATATCCGTCTCTCACACGTGGAAAGATATACTAAAACAATCTTCAATGATCCAAGTCACCCTCTGCATCCAGTCGTTGTAACAGCAAAGTCTTCTGTTTATTGACGTCTGCTTTCTATATTCATATCTGTGCATTATATATTTTTCTAGGATGTTTATTTCTTAAAATGGCTCATTTTCTCTGCAACTTTGTTGCGATTCTGTATTATTGTGCAATCTACTTTGATCTAATATTGTTTATGTTTCCTATGATATAATCAAATGTATTTTCCATTCTTAGAATGAATTAAATATAATAATGACAATAACTATGTTTTGTATCCAATTGAAGCAAATCGACGAACCCGCCGGCTGAAGAAGAGACGGTGGTGGAAGCCGCTGTCGACACGGCAGTGCTCGCCGACACGAAGATGGCGCGGCAGGCTGTCGGGCAGGAGAGACTGCTGCGGACCCACGCCGACCGGACGAACCAGGAGAAAGCGGACCCGGACAAGGACGAGGCTCCCAAACCGAACCCCGACTCGTCCGTAGGCCAACCATTGGCGGAACAAAGGCCGAAGGATTACTCCAAGACGGCACCTTGGCGTGTCCCCCAGCACGTGACGGGCGGCGGACGTGCGTCACCGGTGTCACCGGAAGTAGCGCGGACACCGGAAGACGGTCCGGGATTGACCGGAAGTTTGCCGTCGCCTCTGAAACTCACGAAGCCGGTGTCGAGCATCAAGGACGCGTCGCGCATCGTGAGCAAGGTGATACAGCGGAAGGTGCTGAGTGAGCTGGAAACTGGAACCGATACGACGTATCCGTGGAGGAAGTCACGTGACCTCGATTCGCCGTTGTCGCCTTCGCGTCCCGACGTTACGCCCACGTTAACGTTTGTCGGCAAGAAAACGTTGCTTTCTGGTCGGCCCGCGGAACAACCGATTAGGTCGCCATCTGAGGGCGATGTCTACTTTACGGAGGTCGACGCCATGTCGATGCCGGCGGTCAAGGTGTGTACATCTTTCATTAATTTTGAGGTTTGCCTTCGGCCTAACCGCAAAAAAATTAACATTTAGAGAGCATTCGAGTGAGTCTCTCGAACAACGGTGTTTTTGTGGCAAAAATCAGGGATCCTCTATGATTACTTGACACTAACAAAATGGTCTTATTTCATAATGCAGAATTACGGAAGTACGTAACTGGTTATGTCCGTCGCTATACTGCAGCCACGGACATAACCAGGCACGCACTCATTCATGTTCTCAATCAATCACGCTCTTATGCACACATGCACGTCCACACACACATGCAGGCACGTACGCTCACACACGCATGCACGCTCGTAGGCAATGTTCATGCTATATTTCGACCCGTAACGCTATTTTTGGATTGTGCAAACCGTTTCCATTAAAGTACAAATTATGTCAGCTGAGACTTTCTTAACAAAGACTCTTAACTTGTAAGTATTGTTTCTCAAAGGAGATGGTCGCCGACCTAGACAGGCGTCTAGAAGCCATCGCCGTTCAGCACCCGAAGATCGTGCAGCCGCTGCACCAGACGGAGCCTGGCCTGTCGTTCGTGGACAAGTCAGGGAAGTCAGGCCGCCCTTGCTCCCATCAGGAGCGGGAGATCATTATAGACAGCGCTCCACTGTCGGCGACCGCACTCGGAGACGTCAAACAACGACTGTTCGGCGGAATACAAGTAAGCTTATATGTTTAGAAGAACATCGGAGAGAATCCGGTTTGGATAATCTTACTGCCAGTTTGAAGCTTTGTCACTTTCCTTCATTCCAGATTGCTAGAGTTCGCTCAGCTGCATGCATGAACACACGACTGTGGACTGTGGTGCATGTGTGGCTGAATGGTTAGGCGTTCAGTGAACAGGGCAGCCGTATATATATACTGCTGCATGGAATATTACCTTGATCTTTTCTCATTGTGTACAGGAATCGTATTCTCTTTGTGATCCCTTGTGGGACTGGGGCTATGTACATCCCTCCGCCGATCCCGGTTTCTGTTGTTCTCTTTCCCCCTCGACTGTTCGTCACCTTTCGAGACTTGTCTTTGTTGTTTCTCTCGTTCGTAACGTCGGTCTTTCTCTTTCCTTTCTACCGCCCTCTTCCGGGTTCTATTTCCTCTTGGACCGTCTCTCCTCGTTTATTATACGTACGTTTCAGTCTACTTCCAACTACGTTCATGTTCAGTCTACTTCCAACTACGTTCATGTTCAGTCTACTTCCAACTACGTTCATGTTCAGTCTACTTCCAACTACGTTCATGTTCAGTCTACTTCCAACTACGTTCATGTTCAGTCTACTTCCAACTACGTTCATGTTCAGTCTACTTCCAACTACGTTCATGTTCAGTCTACTTCCAACTACGTTCATGTTCAGTCTACTTCCAACTACGTTCATGTTCAGTCAACTTCCAACTACGTTCATGTTCAGTCTACTTCCAACTACGTTCATGTTCAGTCTACTTCCAACTACGTTCATGTTCAGTCTACTTCCAACTACGTTCATGTTCAGTCTACTTCCAACTACGTTCATGATGTTCAGGTGTTTCTTTATTCCCATCTCTTCTCATAATTTCCCTAATTTCCCGTCAATCATCTCGTGTTACTTTACACATTCTTCGAACCAAGTTGTGTTCTGCTACCTGTCATTCGTCCACGGTGGCAACGGGAAAAAGTCCTCTTTCAACAGTATAACCCGCAGACATGGCAGTTTCCCACAAACTGACGCAGCGGGTTTCGAGTCTCAAACAGTTTGCCTTAGACAGCTCATTCTCGGGCTGACGGAGGATTTTATGGTTTATGTGAACGTGTTGTGGGGTAAATCATTAAATAAGTACGAGTTCATTCAGTGTATATTTCAGTGCTGGCGAAAGTTTGATTTGGCATGGAAACGTTTTCTTGAACCATTTCTTCTAACACATATTTATGTAAATTTTGCGTTTTTTTTAGACGATCACGGTGAATATATTAATGATTTTTGTTATGACGGCTTCGTTGTGGTTAATGTAATTTATGTTATAGTCTTATTTTATAGTTGCATCTAGTATATCGGTTTTCGATGAGTATTCAGTCTATATGTGCACGTGGTAGTTAAATATCTTCCCAGAAATAATGGACAGACTCATGATCATAAATAACGTGTTGTGCTCGGAGATCAATGGGAAAATAAAAACAAACTACAAAGGAAATGTTCACATACATCGTAAATGCGTCCCATCTTTGAATAGACAGAGACAGACACATTTAGCAGATTGTCTTACTGTAGCAGAACATTCCGAGCAATGTTAATTTTGCCAAATTGTCTTATCAGTCTAACGAACTTGTTATCCAATATGAATGCTGAGTAAATTAATAATTTGTTTCTTCTATTTTTATTACTTTTTTATCTCTTAACTTATTAGTTTGGTTTACTCATTTATATATTTTAGTTATTATTTTTTTATGACGTACCTTTTATTTCTATTTGTATGTATTACTTAATTGTACATGTATTATGGGTTTCTGTAACTAAAAAAAGCAGTCAGCATTCAGCAATACATTGGAAATGGATGGCGTAGATATAATTATGTACTGTGACGTTATAATTAACCTTAGCGCGCCATCTGCAGAACATATGTAATAGTAATCAGAATAGGTTTATGTACATGTATACATGAATTAATAAAGGTGATACAAGTGTGTGTTATCACATCAATATGCAATACGTTTCGTGCACAGGGAAACGTGGACAAGTATCAGATGTTGTACGACATAACCTCGCCAATGACGTCGCCGTCGCCGACCCGGAAGCACTTCTGCTGGCCGCCGGAAGAACCGATTCAGGTGAAGAGCTCTCAACGGCGCGTGCATTTCGCCGAGCCCGTGGAACAGTCTGTGATAGAGATTGAACCTCGGCGACCGCGCAGGAGGTAGGGACCGATGCACAGTACATAAACCTTCAGTGAACCAAAACTAAGTGCGATTCAGCAGATGTCTTCAGATAAATTGCACACACATACACACACATTCACAAGACACTAACATTAACACACGCACGCACGCTCGCAAGGACACATTATCTCCCCTCTCTCCCTCTCTCTCTCTCTCTCCTCTCTCCCTCTCCCCTCTCTCCCTCTCTCCCTCTTCCCTCTCTCCCTCTCCCTCTCTCCGTTTTTCCCTCTCCCCCCCCTCTCTCTCTCTCTCTCTCTCTCTCTCTCCTCTCTCTCTCTCTCTCTCTCTCTCTCTCTCTCTCTCTCTCTCTCTCTCTCTCTCTCTCTCTCTCTCTCTCTCTCTCTCTCTCTCTCTCTCTCTCTCTCTCTCTCTCTCTCTCTCTCTCTCTCTCTCTCTCTCTCTCTCTCTCTCTTTCGCTCTCTCTCTTTCTCTCTCTCTCTCTCTCTCTCTCTCTCTCTCTCTCTCTCTCTCTCTCTCTCTCTCTCTCTCCCATGACTCCCTGTCTACCTCTTTCCCTCCTCTCCCCTCTCTGCCTCCCTCGCTCTCTCCCTCGCTCTCTCACCCCTTCCACCTATGCATTATCTACAATACAAACGCCATAATATCTCACTATACTATCTTACATCATCTTGGTCGACAGGGAACAACACCGCCAACTGGCCCCTGACGCCGTGGCGAAGGCCGAGTCGGTGAAGATGTTGACGGAGACGTTGGACCGGATCGAACGAGAGAACGACTTGGCTGCATGTTCGCGGGGGGTCCCGGCCCGCCACCCGGACCTGGCCCCGACCCACGGCCCGATACGACATCCGGACTATGTGTACCCGACGATGGAGCTGCACTGGCCGGGCCACGAGCTGCACAACTTCGAGTCGCCTCGTCAGAACATCCTCGTGTCGTCGTCGCCAGCTCGCTACGGTGTCCAGGTGGGCTGGCGTCTCTAATGGTGTCCTCGCTCACGACTAATATAGGGGGCCTACTCTACGATCTTATCACTCCTTAGCCATTGTTAATGAATATCCGAGACCAGTTTCCAGAACGTAACCAATATAACATTCTTACTATCAGCATGCTAGTATACTGAATTGTCCAATGATTGCCGAATTACTACATTATGCTACAATACTAACACTTTGGAATTATAGTAAGATAATAATATAAAACTGTGTGATAATAATATAATGTAATATAATAATACAATAATATATTAATAATATAGTAATATGATAACGTTATATCATACTGTTGCTGGTTTACACGTGGTGTCACTGGGGCACATTTTGTTGACTTCTCATTTTATAAATTACTGACCTATGGTTGATGGTCACTAGTGTCACCGAGCTATGTTCTGATGCAGGTGACCGTCGGCCAGCAGTCGCCCGGACACCTGGATGTGTCGATGACCCACCGTCAGGCCCCCGGCTCTCGTCCCGCCACGCGGATGGACTTCACCCTCCCCCGGGCCGGCACTCACCCCGCCCGCGTCACCTACTCCATCCCGGGCAGACAGCCTCTGTCCGTTAACATCGACCCGTCACACACCCACTCCCACAGCGCGGACGACAACGGGGGTCTAATCCACATTTCCTACCCACCCCAGCCCGCCTACCCCCCACACCTCAATCCGGGACACCTCAGCCCCGGACATCTCAGTCCCCCTGGCGGCTACCAGAATTATCCGCAGACGGCGCCACCGGGCGTCGTGTATCGGCCGGCGAACTGGCCGCCCCCGCTCAGTCCCAGCATTCCGACGGCGTCGAGGTACGTGGCGGTGCAGCACGGGTACTCCCCCGCCGGGTACACGCCAACGGGGTACTACAGTACGGACGGAGGCAAGTTGATCGCCGTGAGACGCCAGGTGGCGCCACGGCGGTACAGCGTCGATGTGACGGCGGCCCGACCTACGTCACCGCGACCGACGTCACCATCGAGAGGTTTGTGACGCACTTCCGTTCCGGTCACGTGTACTCATAGCGATACGTTCAACGACCGCGGTCATTTGCTTTAATACTGCAAATAGCTTTAATACTGCAAATATGTTAATAATAATCGAAATTTATATAGCGCAAGAATTCCCTTAAAATCAAATGTTCTAGGGAGCTTTACATAAAACTCCATAAATTTAGTAAACCATAAATGATAACATCAATAAAATAAACTATATACGTAAAATTATAATTATAATGAATACAAAAACTGTACAAGCGCACGAATAAAATTATACCTACATATATGTTGATGTTAGGTGGAGCTGTGTTGCCTCACATATGATTATAATTATGTTTTGCTAACATAGCATTTTGAACGACAGGTGGCGCTGCATTACCATATCTACCAGGTTGACGAATTCTTGTCAAATCCATCAACCTATGCAAATATTATCGACTAATTTTAGACCTATTTATGATGCGCGGCATTTTAATCATATATAACACTTATTGTCAAATGTGTTTATGTTCTTTCCAAATCGTGCAGAACACTATATAGTCCAGACCCGTCTTGGGATGCGATATAAGCCAAGTACCATACAGGTGTTTTGATTGTTGTAACTTCTGATGAAATCATGATTATTTCTGACGGCTCACACCAGAACCACGCAAATAACTTAATATGTTGATACGAAACTGACACGCCCCCGAGAGAGAATATAGAATGACAGCGGTATTTCGACGGACAAATCCCCGCATAACGAGCATGTGATAACAAGAGATGATCGTCGATGACGAAAGACCATCCTTGATATTTAACACTATGAGGCGCGGAACGCCTTAGTAAGAGCGATATGTGCCCGTCTTATCAACACGAGGCTGTCATGGTGATCTCACCAGCTATTTGTAACAAAATCTATTTTTTTGCGGTAGCCACATCGTGCCTTGCATACCGTGTACATGTTGCTGGAGTATTTCACACAAAAAAGGTGTAATCTATGTGTTGTTTTGCTGTAATAAGAAATCAGGAGTAATAATGTCATAATCATCAGCTACATGATTATATCGTGCATCTATTGAAAACGTTATTGAAAGCAGTATAAATGTATCCTGCATCTAGATATTTGCATTGGAATTTTGTGATCAACTTGGATTATTGTAGGCCTTCTCTTTCTTCATTGGATCAGTTTAGTAAAGTATTAAACTACTTGACAGAATGACACATTGTTCGGTCTGTGTGATCAGCCAGTTCCGGCATGGTGTGATCAGCCAGGGTATTACAACACTCCTAAACACATTGATGGCATCTTTCTAAAGCCTGGGATACAGTGGCACTTTTTACCCGACCAGACCCGACTAGACTGACCGAGACTGGCTCGGTTGGTCCACATGTCCGACTCACCCTGACTGCCGTATATACACTGCACCAACTGGCACATACTGAGTCAGATTCGGTCGGGGGCTACTGACCTTAGCGTGACGTCACAATCACGTAAACCACCCTGCCAACCAACCAACGGCGAAGCAGGATCTAAATTACGACATTGCTTGAGAACTGTCGACTACGTCAGACTGACACTAACAGATTTCATTTGGACATGTGGATACACTAGCCGACTAATATCGACGCGACCACACCAAACTAACACCAACTGGTCGGGCCGGGCGAAAAAACGTCAGTGTATCCCGGGTTCAAAGGAACGTTGTCGTAAAACGTGTTCAGAGTACCTTCCGCCAGGCAGGTATACTGGTCGCTATTTTGTATCGGATTCGCTGATGTTCCTGTTCTCATTTCAGCGCCCTCGACCGCTGGCGGGCCCGTAGCCTTCCCGCAGGGGAGACGGGAAGAGGACGCCGCTGGGAGACCGGCCATGAGGGCCATCATCCCCCAACCTATGTCTCCACCCCTCGATCTCTACTCCAGTCCCAGTGCCGTCGCTGCCTGCGAACGGATACCCGGGCTATTTGCCCTTTTCGATAAGTACGCATTCCCATTATTGCAATGTGTTGTCTCAGAGAGCACTAGTAGATATACAACATAAATCAAATGTAATAAACGTATCATATAATTATCCCGGAGGCAGATCTAAGATCAAGCTTTAAAAGGTTCGTACGTTTGCGGGGATTTTCAACAGAAATAGTGGGTTCGAACGAACCCCCTCTGGAATATCCGATTCTACTGTCTTTATATTGTTATTAATGATGTTCAAGTTACCATTCCGATAGGACAAGTGTTCAGTTAATAAATGGAAACACGACGTATAATATGTGTTGTATCCCTGACGTTTCGGTCTTAGTGACTCCGTTTTTCAGGGTCTGTGAAACTGCGCCTGTAAGCATGATGTCCCAATATTGAAGTATAACATAATTGGTATTCTGACTAAATGTGATACATTTCACAAAATGACATATGAACAAATGATTTCAGCATGACAAGTTCCTAGCTAGTAATATTTGTTTGCCTTAATGTCGGCGAATGGTGATGGTACGTTGGTATTTTACTGGGTTACGCCTATTTATGTTCTCGAAGAATTCACCCGTATTTATAGGCCTAATGTTGATATCGAATATATCACTTTGGTTCATCAAAAAATGTCGACAAATGAATGCACCTCCGAATTGTTTTCTCAGTGATGTAAAATGCTAAGCCGACAACACGCGACTATAACTGTAATTCTCGACTGAGAAGCTTCAGTGTCATTTGTTTTATTATAACACATGATATAAAATATAACTAAGAGCTCGCATTATGTGCACACCCAAACACAAAATTATGGCATATTAAAACAATATTGTTCATCGCAGCATATGAAGAAGAAGAGGAAAAAACACTTAATTAATAAAGGTGGTGATTAGACCAAAGAACGCGGTACACTGCACATTTATTGCATTGAAGACTGGCAACCGCTGCCCGTTAACATTGATGCTTAACCGCAGTCTACCAAGCTTCAGCCGATGATGCCTAAACATGTGGCACGGCCGTAACTGTGGATAACAGCTCCCGACGTAGCAGTAGGGTTAACACGACCAGCTACTCCGTTAGATTCGTGTCGAGCGCCGAGTGATAGCCGCTATATATAGCGCCATTTGCGAGGAAGCAGCGACGGTGTAGCGATGTCGGCGGTGCGGCTCTTCCCGACATAGAGCATCAGGGCCCGTAACATCATATCCTCGAAGTGGAGAGAGGATATCACGCCGCAACCCCCTTATCCCGAACTACAGCACACCGACAAGGCGCAACATCGCAGTCGGAGGAGGCGACGTGAGAAAAGCTGCGATTATGGAAGCCTCTCTCTTGCGCAATGTAGACGGCCAGGCGCGTGACTCCGACACGATTCCTAGGGACTATATTATAACGCGCAAGCGATATGAAACTGGGTTAGGGCATTTACTGTGTACGAATAATGCAATTCTAGGTTACATTATTATTACTGTTGATGTTGCCAGTTTTCGTAGTTTGCGAGAATGTTTATTAGTGTCCTCTCGGTCGTTGATTATTATAGTGTTCCGGCCTTGCCTCCTTCTGCTTCATATCATTTTTATTTGCACAACAAATATCGGCAGCACCAGTTGTGAGAAAAATGCCTACATAAAAAGAAATCAGACCTTTTTTAATGGGGAAACATCCCGTGTGGATTGATAGATAGCTGGGTAGGTGTGCGTGTCCGTTTGCGTGTGTGTCTGCATAGTATGCGTGTGTGCATGTGCACATTCCTATGTGCATACGTGTGCGCAAGCTCAAGTGCCATTATTGGAGATCCAAAAAATGTTGGTCGACACATATTTATTGTTTCAAATGGTTTCTGTAACCACTTGGGGTGAAACATGATAAAAAAGAAACGCGGCGGATTAACATGTTACACGCTATGCTTCCGTATGCGACGTTGGCAAACATGTAAACGGGAACAAGACTCATAGAAGTTGTAGCCACAGCTGTAACGTTCCGACTAGCCCAGACCCTACTACCACGTCATATTACACCTGTAGTCTTGGATTAATCAAGGCAAGAAATAACTCCCAGACCGACAGAACGTGGATTTCAGCAAGGGCGCCCTGTGCACATAATCAACTCAAGAACATGGTGACTAACCAACCAGTAATTATACTCATTAACTCCATTACTTTGAATGTTCTGTAACCTGTTACATTTGGCTTAATGTTGCTGCCACGTGAACTTAGTTTTGTAATATTACGTGTTCATGTTGTGGTAGCGTTTGAGTCACGTTTCCAAAATATTCTTCGTTAACCCTTGCATGACCACTAGACACGTGTCTTTACTACGTGCTTGAGTCGTATCGTTGGGTAGACCTACGCATACATCAACACACAAACTGCAAAATATAACTAACTTTGTGATTCCCAAATAAACAGGCCATCCACTATGTGGTTTACGTACATACGGAGTCCTCGTTGTGATCTTAGCTTAATGGGAGAGTTTCGTTCACTTTATCGTGAAGTCGTATTATACCACGTTAACTATACCTAATATTGACTGACAGCCGAAATGTATTTGTTGTTGACATCAGTTTAAAAGCTTCGTGAGAAAATAAATCGTTTACATAGCAGCGCGCCTCTTTCAAAGGTTGGCCTCGGGTCCGATTACCGATGAGATGGATATGTATATCACGAGTTACCCCATGTCTCGGAATTATCTCGGCTCGCTACGTGGATTTTTATGACGGGTCGGCGATTTTTTAAACATTGAACTGTTGAATTCAAAGGTTGTTGTTTCTGATTAGATAAACACATTTGGAGATGTCATATGTATGTATAGATGTATAGGTATGTTAAGAATATAGATATGTGTGTGTGTGTGTGTGTGTGTGTGTGTGTGTGTGTGTGTGTGTGTGTGTGTGTGTGTGTGTGTGTGTGTGTGTGTGTGTGTGTGTGTGTGTGTGTGTGTGTGTGTGTGTGTGTGTGTGTGTGTGTGTGTGTGTGTGTGTGTGTGTGTGTGTGTGTGTGTGTGTGTGTGTGTGTGTGTGTGTGTGTGTGTGTGTGTGTGTGTGTGTGTGTGTGTGCGTTTACACGTGTCTGCCTGTTTACGCATTTTATGTGCGTGCGTGCGTGTATGTGCAAGTATGTGTGCGCGCGTACATGACACTCAAACTAAAGATGCAACTTCTAGGTCAAACACTCGCTCCGATATCTATCGGTGGCGACGCAGTCTCGTTAAATAAGATTGAATGCCAGACTAGCCGTCGTGGCGCCACCTGTGAGTCGAGAGAGCCTTGGTTGAGGGATAGGACGGAGCCTCGTCTCCGGTATGCCCAGCTCGTAGTCTCCAACGTTGATGAATGACTTGGTTGACTGAAGGAAAACAGCCAAGAACGCACCTGGCACATCAACGGTTTCTGCCGCAGCCCTCCGTGTAGAGTCGGCCAGTCTACCGTCAATCCTCCCCTGTAAAGTGCCGTCAATCTCCGTCTGTCTGTCTTGCCTAATTCCGTGCATCCTCTTGAACCAGATTTTTATCAGTCCTTGTGGATCCTACCGAAGTAACAAAGGATTGAAAATGGGCTGAGTCAAAAATTCCTGTTGGCGTCTGCATCCGGCCAAATTTTGTATGCTCAATTATGCTGTTTTGTAACTTTATTCTGTAACTTAATTTTGTTATGGAAAACATACGTAATAATATGTAAACATTAATAAGTTATATATACGTACATACGAATTAATCCGAAATATGGGGTGCCATCTAACGGCAGTTGGTGATACAAAATTTCCAAGTGAACATTCCATGTACGTTTTTGTTCTGCCAGACTCTCTTCTTGGCGAGTTCACGAAAGCGAGCGGCAGTCGGATAAAGGAGACTACCCTAATACATAGCGTAGCTATTGGTCTAAATATGTCATTCAGTATTGTACTGGAAGGCAAACTATGTCGTTCTTGGTGGGCTAGCAAATGATACAACAAAATAATGGTGTACTAGTAGAGAGTATCTGGGTCATTTACCAGGAAATCACTGCTACAGAAAGCAGTTCTGTTGACTTGAAATCAAAAGACATTTTAGTGAATAAACACAGGCAAAGTAGCGCAGGGACTAGAGCGTCGGACACAATTGAGAAAACCCTTGTTCAAATCCTATGTTACCGTGTCGAACGTTGGGCAAGCTCGATCTACGTTGGTCTACTTCACTAAACTGTATGAATGAGTACCTGGCTATAGACAGTGGTGGTTATTTGTATACGAATAATTTTCGTGCATTAATTGAAGCGTGGCAGAATGTTTCGCAGTTACTCGAGTCGAGATGGTGTTCGACTGAACAGGTCTGCCAGGGAGTAAAGTGTAACGCGCGTTGAGCATTCCTAAGGACTGGATACTTCGCTATATAAGAACTTATCTTTCTTTTCTTTATTATTGTCACGTTCGGCAAATATTAAGCAGACTCCGTGGGGTGGCGCCACGATCAAATTATCAACGTGAACCCTGATTAAGGGTAAACAATGGAATTGCCTCTCAAACTATCGCATTAAATATACTAAGAGTAAACATTAAAAAAGGACCAATGTACAACCGTATGGGATTTGATAGAGCGAGGCGGTGCTTCCTTGAATGCACTACACGGTTTCCGTTACATCCTGTGTGACAGCTATTGGCATAGACCAGGTAGAAGGGGGCCAACGGCTTTTGGTGTCTCTTCCGAAATATAGGCCATACAGCCAAAGTGACAGCGTTATTTTCATAGAAACGATGACGTCACGAGTTTCTACACTTCCCAGTTAGCCAATCGCCGAGCTGCAAATATTAGTTCAGTTTCCGATGCTCAATAAACACATATTAATATTGCGGCGAACCTATTAATATTGCGGCGAACCGTTTGTTAGCATTTGTAATGATATGTTCTCAGCTGGGTATGCCATTTCCAATCATGTATGTGTATACTGTGAAATGCTAATCTTCATAATCGCCGAATTTTTTTGGCGCTATAACTTGTAAAAATGTTACGTCAGCAAGATGCATGGTATGGTATTATAATATTCAGTTATGCGTGCAAAACTGTAACTTAGCATCTGAAACGAATGTAATACGAAACCAATCAATAAGCCGAGGTATTCGTATATTTATCAAACAAAACTATGAACCTGACGTGTCATAACTGACGTCACAGTTCAGCGCTTATTGGTCAATTTACTGCACTATGGGCAAGAACCTCCGTGATATCGGATATTTCATTAGAAACGTCCACTTTGAGACCGCGTTCCGACCACTTAAGCGAAAATGTTGATTGGAGTTATAAATGGTTAGTTTGTATTAACTCTTTTAGATGCATAACACTAACAAGTTGCGTTTTGTGTTCCTTTAATACATAAAGCTCGCAACTACTTGCAGCGTTTTTACATACATTTCTATTTTAGTTATAGGTATAATAACAATACTAATGTCCTTGCCTATGTGTTACTTGCAGTCTTTGTCATTTGCTTTAAATAGCAGTTAAGTTAAACTCGTTCTTGTTACGGTTATAAACATTGTACAGTATTATATAAAGCCGGTGTGACTATCAAGCAGAGGCCTTGGCGTCATGAATCTGGGACATTCTTTCCTCGCCACATTTATAATAATTATAGAGAGCCAAACGGCACCAGGAGATGTCTGACTGCCATCCTTCACGTCCAGAAAGTGGGCAATTTGTTATTTTCCAAAGACTTGAACGCATGTTGTCGGATGTGACTCAGTAGAAATGCCATCGTAATGTTTCATGAGCATGACATATTGAGTTATAACTGGCTGTAACCTTAAATCAAGAAGATCAAACAGAACCCATAATATATACAGAATATTTTCGTCTCATTTCATATCCTTGAAACAAATTGAGACTCTGCAGTAACTACTGCAATTTACTGCATGGGTATGGTAATTTATCCGTGAAACAAAAGAACCTCTCTGTGCTTGTGTATGTGGGGGGTGTATGCGAGTGTGCGTGCGCGCGCGCGTGCGTGCGTGCGTGCGTGTGTGCGTGCGTGCGTGTGTGTGTGTGTGTGTGTGTGTGAGTGTTTGTGTGTGTATGTGTGTGTGTTTGTGTGTGTACGTGTGCGAGTGTGTGTGCGTGCGCATGTGTGTACGTGCGTGCGTGAGTGCGTGCGTGCGTGCGTGCGTGCGTGCGAGCTAGCGTGCGTTTATGCATGCAGTTGTGCTTGCGATTGTATGTAATTGTTGTGGTCTGGTGTCTGTGTGTTTATAATTCCCCAACAAATCTGTCTAATCATGCCATCATATTAAACACGTGAGGCAATAAAGTGACCCCGTATGTAGTAGTAATAGTGGTTGTGTGTGTGTGTGTGTGTGTGTGTGTGTGTGTGTGTGTGTGTGTGTGTGTGTGTGTGTGTGTGTGTGTGTGTGTGTGTGTGTGTATGTGTGTATATGTGTGTGCGTGCGTGCGTCCGTGCGTCTGTGTGTGCGTGTGTGTATAATTGGTTCTAATTAATATTTAGATACCTTTGTTTTCAACCTGACGAAGCCCACGATCGTGTATATAACGGAAATAACAGCTGTACGTTTGTTGTTTCTTTCAGATCGTTTTCGGATAAATTTTTGCAGTGGCAGTGTCAAAGGTGAGACCGAACATTCTCTCGTGGTGTCTTAAATCTGTTTAAATTCTGCAGTCACTTTTGTAAATAAATTACTACCTATCATTATTCCGACAAATCGAAGGCAATTGCCATCATCACTAAAGTAGATTGATCTGAAAGTCGTAAAAGCGGCGACGTCGATGAGATGTCACGCCATACAATATGTCCCCATAACAAAGAAAATAGGTCTTAATAACTAGTGTTGTGCTTTCTAACATATACCCAGTTGGTTGATCAGAAGGCAATGGATCTAAGAAGAAATGAACCCAGACAGCGGCGAGTAGGTCTCTCGAGAAGGTAGCCTTACAATATTCCACCGAAGTTAGCGTATCAGTTGAATGCATTTTCTAAATAATTATGATGCAATGCGTGAAAGGTATGATGCCTGTAAAGCGGACACCTCTCTTATATAACGAAAGTATATTTTAGTATAGCAGTGTAAATGTTTTAATTGTCACATCAAACGTATCAGTTATATAATAGTATGTTTGAAACGGTGCCATGTGCGGCTGGAAATGAAAAAATATTCACACGTGTAGTTTTTACAGGTCGCCATCTTTATTCGCGAGACATTTCGAAATCGTTTGGGAGCAAAGATTGCACTTTAAAATCTGAATTTTTAATGACAAATTGAGATATAATTAATAAAAAGTGGATTTGTGGTGAAATAGTATTGCCAGCCCCAAAGCTGTTTTGTTGAGACTTTTGTCAGTATGTCATGACCTTAGGTGTGAAAAACGACAGAACGAAAGTGGTTTAGCAATCCCGTAGATATTGCGATTAAGAGAGCATCATATATAGTTTTAAAGGTAGGCCTATTAAATAAGTATTGAGATATTGACACTGGCAGTTGTTACAGTTAAAGCAGAGAAAAGATCTAGAGGACATGAATTAATATTAGGGACAGGAAACATTATCGAGTAAAATATAAGAATATTCCTTCTCAAAGATGACTTTAAATTAATGGAAAATATTACAATATACATATTAACTGTGTAAATGTTAGTAACATTCAATTAAAGAAAAAACTGACTAATGTTTCACAAATACAAAAACGTTGGACTCTCCATATGCCAGAGGCTTCATTGTCCGGTTGCCACCTGGGTTTATTTTGCTCTGTATGTCAATCTTGTTAAATGTTATTAAATGTTGTCAAATCTGGTGGTATCTTATTAAATATTGTTAAATCTGGTTATATATCATTAAATGTTGTGTCCCCAGAGAGCCGGGACTACAGCACTCGGAGACGTATAAGATGGTCCGACAGATGGACGCCGACGAACGACATAACGATGCCCCCTGAAGCCGGGCACCCCGCGTCTGACCGCCCCACGGCGACCGGCGTCCGTCAGACTGGCCGAGGATAGCCGAGGGTAGCCGAGGATAGCCGACCCCGCCGCACCTCCATCATGTGACCTTTCGAACATGCCCACGGCCGGAAGTCACGTGTTCCGTGGAAGTCACGTGGCTAGCGGAAGTCGCGTCTTCCGTGGAAATCACACGTGTGTTCCGGATTGAACTAACACAGCCGGAGGTAATGCCCGGTGTTTAGTGTGTGACCACCGATGGTCAGTTAGTAAGAGGTGTGTCGGGTTAATGCTTTAACTGTGCGTTTACATATCAGCTGGAGCGACGAACATGTGGTTTTAAAAGGCATCTTCGCGTTGTGCTGTAAAGGATAGTTCTTTATCAAGCATGTTTGCCCGCTAATGGTTAGTTATTGCCATTCCTGTGGCATTTTTAACACACAAAAGGGGATTTCACCCTTATTTGCCCCACTACATTCCTTCCTCCTGCTCTGTTATACTTCATAATGCCCTGCACACAATTTGAATCAGTTCCTTTCTAGACGGTGTAGCCTCAAGTGTATATAAAGACCGTGGTACACTGGCACTTTTTGTCAGACCGGACAAAACCACGTCCGACCGACACCGACCAGTGTCGCATACGAGACAGTGTTGGTCGGTGCAGTGGAGGGAGTTTGATTTGGTCTGGCCTTGTCTGGTCTGGTGTGGTCTGGTCGGGGGAAAAGCGCCAGTGTATGTCGGCCTTAAAAAGCCGTTATTATCGTCTTGCTTAACGATCCTCGGTAGATATATTAGTTTGATCGAGCGAGTGTCCTGATGTCACGCGAGTAAGCAGGTCTCGTTTCGGTATGTAGCCTGTCATTTGGAGGATATTTTGCAAACTGGGAAAATATATTTGAATATGTTAATTTTGTCTTGTTTACAACTTTTTCATTTGACTTATTTCTTAGGTTTAGCTAACGGAAGTTGCTGGAGTGTAAGTCAAAATTAGTAGTTGAGAGAAGAAGAAAATTCGTTTGAAAAATATAATTATGTGCACTTAAAAATCACATGTTTACAGGTGCCGCCTGCAACAGTCGGCTGATACCGGCAATGTTGTCGTCAAAGAACGTCGTCAGATTGAAAGTCAGAGACGTGGATTTACCTGTGGGTGTTCGGCTCTTCATCCAGCACACACAGAACTTCGCTGGAATTGACGGCATCCCGTATGAAGAGCTTGGTGACATCTTTCTTTGGAGTCAACGGGCTCCATGCATACTAATCCTGCAGCATAGCTGCGTCTACCATACTGGATTGTTTCTGTGTCCAAACTGTGATAATCGACAATCGTACATGCTTCGGTTTGTAGAATATTTCAGTATTATCCCGGAAAAGTACGAAGAATAATACCGGAATAATGAACACATAGTATAATTTCGAGTTTCTACAGAGGTCAAGTCCTTCACAGAATGTATATCAATAGTATGCTGTTAAAACAAAATTAATAGATGCGTAACAATGATCTTCACAGAATCTTTTGCGAAATACCAGCACAACTTCCCCACGATGGGCGTCTTACTGTATGTACGCCTTGATATTGGTGTACTTACACACACACACACACACACACACACACACACACACACACACACACACACACACACACACACACACACACACACACACACACACACACACACACACACACACACACACACACACACACACACACACACACACACACACAACAACAACACACACACACCATATGCTCACACATGCACACACGCATACACACGCACACACACGCACGCACGCAATTGCACGCACAGACACACACACGCGCAGACACGCGCATGCACACACGCACACACATCATATACCCACGCGCACATACATGCACACACACACACGCACGCAAATACACACGCAGAAACACACAGACACACACACACGCACGCACGCACGCACGCACGCACGCACGCACATAGATACAAACTAATGTGTGGTAAGTGTGTATATATGTGTGTGTGTATGTATGTATGTACATATGTATGTATATATATAATATATATATATATTTATATATATATATATTGTAATATATTGCATACATTGTAATGTATTTATAATATATGTATTATAAATATTATAAATATTATATATATATATAATATTTATAATAAATATAATGCATACGAAATTACGATTATATATATATATATATAATCTTAATTCCTATGCATCATGGAATCTATCCAATTGTTGTTTTAGAAATTGTTGGCGTGTGTATGGAATGTTATTTTATTTGGTATATTTAGTTGTCGTTTTTCCATCGGGTACATTTCCAAATAGCTGTACTATGTTATTCGTTCACCCCAAAGATGCGTAATACTCGTTTCAGATTTAACATAATGTACATAATCTGCTGATTTGTGTGTAATTATAATGTGCAACATCTGTGATGTCGGCTGTGTGAATCTGTGCCAGGTCAATATTGTGTACATTGGTGGATATTTTGTATTGTTGGAAATTAATTAAACAAGTGTTACTATGGTACGTTCTGCGTCGCTAAAATAATTGCTTAGATAGTTTTCAAAAATCCTCACCGTTGATTAACATTTTAATGATAATTTACCGCCTTGGTTTGTAGAGTCAGTACGTTTTTATGAAACCGTTTACATATGGAGTCGTCTTTCATAGGTTGCCGTTTACTAACAGTTGTTTCGTATTTGAACACCCGAATACTTTTATGAATGCAAGAAATAATCCGAAGGTAAACATGTGTACCTTCAAATGTAAGAACATAGATAAGCATAGCATAACCGATTTCACATAAAAGCTTCCCTTGATGTTGGAATTGCGTGCTTTGGTAGTCATCAAGTGTTCGTTGAAACTGCCTCGAATACACGTGCCACGAGATATTACTGGACACTTATAAACGTACCTTTATTGTAGGAATAATGCATGCACACATAGTTGTGTCAGGGGCTATTCCAAAGAAGGGAACCTTGGGAAGCCTTCGAATTATGGAGACGTTACCCCATATATAAAGCCCCATTGTTGCAGAATTTGACAACCACATCCTGATAAACATATTAAGCAATCCATAGGTCATATGTAAATAGTTGCAGACATAGAAGATCTACGATATCCCATTTATTTTGCATTAAAACGCACAACGGAGTGTGATCTAGATATCCAATGCGTCATGCTACATCTACTGACGTCCCCATCATGGCTCTATGCGCGTACAGAAACATTTATAAATCTTCCCTGCACATGGCAAGACAGAGACTCGATACCTTGTCTAGTGTTCTATATAGTGACACACTTCCACCAGTCCAGTTTGTAACTGTGCTGGAGTATTGAGAGCGACAAGAGGTGCCAATGACAAACCACTAGCATTTATGATCCGTTACATCTCGACAGAGTAAACAAAGGGTCTAACTGATCCAGTGTTTGCTGACGAAATCGCTGTACTCTCATCATTGCGCTTCCATCTCAGCTCACCCAAACGAACTAAGTTGCATTCAGCATCTTTTCCATAACACAGATCTACTACGAAACTTGAGCAACATTCTCCGGAAACTATTATATGCAGACGATCTGGCGGTGTATTCATTAATTGTATTAACATTGAATTATATGATTATTATTAATTTTTATTATTATTACTATTCGATAATTTTTTTGATTAAAACGGACTCCCATTGTAGCGACATCTGTCTGTTCTTCAGGTTAACCTCTCACCACCTTCAGGATCTCACTCCCATTTCTTGCCGCAAACCTCTTTGTGCAACAATAAATCGCGTTGTGGTGAAACAAGAATACAGCTGTAGACAAGAATGATGCCTTATCGCATTAATCGTAGTTCCAACTACATTCGCTGTGTTCACATACAAGTACTTAGGAAGTACGTCACAATTCCACTTTGCTGTGCACAGGTATAATCAATTGTGAGTTTTTATGTGGTGTACCTGGTAGTTCTGAATCGTCCAGCCTCTCCAAATCCATGTACTATAAGGGACAATAGATTCATGTTGCCCGTAGTACAAATAATAAATTAATTACAATACATACCAAGTAGGGCATTTGATCAGGATGGAAATTCTGCCGGATGCTATGCGTAGATGGTGACACATTCTGCACTATAGGCGG
>OZ023210.1:56534236-56650279 GCA_963995525.1 Escarpia spicata | reverse complement strand
TCTTCAAGTAACATTTACAGAAAGAATTATCATTGACATACAATAAATGCGTACATAAAATATAAAGATTGCGTTTAAAAGCAACATCCAGACTTTGCACTACCCCATGTTTTAGATGTTAACAAGTTCTTCTGCACGTATTTCTATTTGTGTTCTTATATATTGCACTCTAAAAACAACAACAAAAATTTCTGTTCGCCTGCCATGCCACGGCACCGCCTGTGTCCTCAGCATGTTGAGGCTAGGCGTGTATTGGAAGAAGAAGATTAATGAATGAAATTGCGATATTAGTGCAGATTGGAATATTAGCTTTAAAATGATGTATGCTGCACAATTGTACGTGCCTGCCGAGCAACACACCGACGCGGGCAACTTTGGCGTTCTGGGCACACATTTTCAACAGTCGACGCCGTATCACGCAGGCATCAGTAGGCGCTTTGCAGCATTAATTAAATCCATAACCATCGCAACCATCATATATCATTGGTGTTATTGTTCACTTGTCAGCGATAGAAATAAGCCAGAATATTTACTTGTCCGCCGGAAAAGTAAGTTTTGAAATCTACTTGTCCGCAAAAATGTTCACTTGTCCAAGTGGTTGTCAAGGGGATTCGAAGATTCGGAGAAAAAAACATAAAAAAGTCTATCTTATTTTTATGACAACAAGCACAATGTTCCTGCTGTTTCGTTGCATGTACATCTGAGTGACTTGTGATCAAAGACACAATTTGATTTAATCTGCAAATTTAAAAATTATATTTACAACAATTTTTTTCGGTCCATTATCATTACTATATATATATATATATATATATATTCATCACGAATATTAAAAGTAGACACGTTACATGATGTATACCAATATTTTAGTGATGCTGATATGAACGCTTTTATTAATAACAAATAATTGTGATGATAGGAATGATACAATTGTTATCCTTACTATTTGTTATAATGTTGCAAAAACTGTTTTTGTTTAATATGGTATATATAACATATAACACTGCTGTACAATTTTGGCATCAGTTTGTCATTGAAGATGGCACTCAACCATCAGGAACACGACCAATGCAAAGCCAGGAAATGTCACAAAAATATTATAAACTATAATATAATCTGAAATTATTTTGTTCAATCTCTATGAACTTCAATATTAACAAAGCTCTGTATTTTACAAATGAAGATAATATTCAATTGATCACGAGCAAACAAATGCATATTTTTACTAAATTTTATATTACCATTTCAATGATGTATAAACAGTTTTAACGGTGCCCGAATTACATCTACCAGGCGGAATATAATTTATAGATTTAGTTACGACGTAACGTCGCTGCCGCGCGCAGACCGCCGTAGTTGGCGGAAGCCGACATGTTAACGGCGGTTGGCACCCCTGCCGCGCGTCTTGCATAAAATTTGGCTTCGAAAACTCGCAATTTATGGTTACAATAAATGTTACATAGACACAACACTTCTGAAATTTCATTAATATTCCGTTTATCAACCATCACCATAGATTTACCGGGACTGGATCGGCTACCGTAACGACGTTCGATGACTTGGATTGGAAGAGTGCCGAGTCCGCGTGGGTTAGGCGTAATAATGGTTAAAACTATATAATTATTCAAATAACAGGTAGCGACACAAAGTCTATTATTTCCAAAGTTCGTCAAATGTGATCCGTGGGTGGAAGCAAGTTGTACGTCAGCCAAACTGAAGGATTTACGATTTTATGAAATACAGCCTCGATCAACGATGGCTGATGCGGAGTCTGTCCTACGCGTGTGACAGAGCCAGGTCGGTGCGCTCAGCGGATGACCCTGTTAACGCAGGCACTAAACTTGGTCGAACGCTGAAGTACAACACACTGGCGGCGGAACGACAAGACGCCGACACACTAACAAGATTGCAACGTGCGCGATTGTTAGCGAACTTCATTTACGTTTAAATTTCGTCAAATAAAACGTTTGCAATGTTACATGCGTCACTATTTACTGTAAATGTTCACTTTTCCACCGGATAACCATGTAGAGTCATTTCACTTGTCCGGGCCAAAAATCATTTGTCCCGGACAAACGGACACGTGCTATTTCGAACGCTGCTTGTAACAGTGACAGGATCTATATATAATTAATGTTTACGTTTTTTAGTTTGATATTAGCATGCCAAAATTAAATGTTTAAAGAAAAATGTGTACAAGCTGACTGAAGCTGTGTCTGTTGATTGCATTGTCGGTTGTTAGTGACGCTTTCCATAGCATCGTTATTTAAATCCCAACCCATCTCAATCGTTAAAACGAATTGCATTTTCTTTGTACTTAAAGTTATAATTAATTATTATTTAATTAACTTGTTATATTATAAAATTTAGATTAACAAATTACTTTGTTATGACCTTTCTTTTTTCATACTACTTCACTTCCAGCAAGCGATTCAGTGTGACTTTCATGTTACAGTGTTGGAAGATCAAAAGGGTAGTCTTAATATCAGTTGTAGTTTATATTGTTTCAAATTAAATTTGTTATGTAGGTCTAATTAATGTGAAATATAGTTACGTTTTTTTAATTAAGCGTTTAAAATTGGTCAACTAATTAGGAAAATAGGTCAACTAATTAGGTCATGCATAATTGGTAACATATTTTAACAGGTAGCATAGACATAGTATATTACAGTCACTGTATAAACTGACAGAGTTCAACCTATATAGTAGGCCTTTTCCTAATTGATTACACCCAATTTATGTAATTAATAACAGTAAATACATCAATTATTAAATATCGGTCATTAAATAACTAATTTCATATGTGCTATAACAATGTAATTTATTAATAATCTTCTATCCTCCAATAGTTTAGTAGGCACTTCCTAAATAATTACATTCAAATAATGCAAATAATCACAGTAATTAGGTCAAACATACAATGAAGGTCAATTAATTAGGTCAAGGTAAAATCATATCAATGATTTTTTGGGTTACATAACTTTTTATTTCACATCAATATATATATAATTTTATGGTTGTTTTCCTATATAATCAAATGCAGCACATCAAGCTTCTGGGGACCAGTTTGGGCACAAGAAATGGACTGAAATTCCATACCAAAAAGTGTTGTTTTTCTGAGAACAAAAAGTGGAATTACATCGGAAATAATGAAGATATCACAACAATTCAAAAAGTGTCATAAAATTCATAACAAATTCTATCTTGTGGAATCATTTAATTGAAAAAAAATAACATTTGAATTTTTACCTGATATATCTACTAAAGACATCAGTTCGCATCAGGTTCAATATAAGAAGAAACAGGCCAAATCAAATTTCATTGCTAACAAGGCTAACGAATTCAAACAGCAACCAAAGAGATTATGGCAAATGCTGAAAGGCCTCGGGACTTTGTCTCGGTGTAAAACTAAGCCAGGGAGTATAGGACTAGGTATCGATAACAACATTTATTTTGATAAATCAATGGTATCTGAGCATTTTAACAATTATTTTACTAATGTAGCCTCAACACTGGTTGGCAAATGTTCACCAAGTAATGGTAAATATGAAGGGAAACATATCCAAGACTTTTACAGGTGACTGGGTATCACCAGTAATAGTTTCAGTTTTAGTGAAGACAGCGAGAACAAAGTACTAAGTTGTGTCTCCTTTGGCGTATATTCTAAATTTATCTTTGTCCACCGGCGAAATTCCAGAAGATCTTAAATCAGCAAGGGTGATGCCCATTTATAAAAAGAATAATAAGATGGAAGCCGGTAATTACAGGCCGATCTCGATTCTAAATACGATCTCTAAATTATTTGAGAGGATCGTCTATCAACAGCTGGACGAGTATCTCAAAGCACATCAGATTCTATATGAATATCAATCTGGTTTTAAATCCTCCTATTCTATCGAAACATGTTTAGTACATCTCACAGACTTCCTAAGACAGGAGCAAGATAAAGGTAATTATGTAGGTATGGTGCTTCTTGACCTTCAGAAGGCCTTTGACACCGTATACCATAAGATTATGCTTCAAAAACTCGAAGCTATAGGACCTCACAAATCTGCCATAGTTTGGTTTCAATCATATTTATATGAACGACAACAATCAGTTGAAATTGGTGGTACCTTATCGAAACCAATGACTCGCATGTGGTGTACCTCAAGGGTCAATTCTCGGACCCTTACTGTTTCTAATATATATATTAATGATATTCCATCGGCTGCTCACTGCAAACTTCTTTTGTACGCTGATGATTCGGTCCTGATAGTTTCGGGTAAGAACACCCAACACATCCATTGATCCAAGAAAGTCTCTCTCCAGAGCTTGAGGCAGTCAGAGAATGGCTGATAAACAGGGCCTCACCCAGGATCAAATTTTTGCCAGTCCAATTTGTTTCCGATATGCTACGAAATGTGGTCGGGTACACGATCGAACGCCCAATCGGACATACCATCAGCAGGCTATCAGATGTTAGATGAAGCAAGGCACATGGCTGATTACACATCTCATGTAATGGTAATATGTACTTTTAGTTTATTTTGTGACTGGACAATGTAGATATGATTACCTAAATTTACCATGCAGGTTTATATATCTATATGTATTATATACATACATACATAATATATATATAATAAAATATATATATATATACCTGCATGGTAAATTCCAATCATAAAAATAAACTAAAAATACATATTACCCTTTATGAAGGCAAGGCAGAGCACATGGCTGAATGCATATCTTATGTGTGATCAGAAATGTAAGTAGTAATAACAATATAAACGTGACAACAAATATGTATATTTGTGTACATAAGAATTAAAGATATACTTCTTAAGACACAGCAGCAACTACAAGTGTATATATATATATACTTATACAATTTTATATATACCTGCTATTGAATGAGAATTCCTAATGTGTATGTATATTTTGTTCAAAGTATGTAATTCACATTTTAATGCCACTTACAATATAGCACATATAAATTTCATTATTTGATTGCCACAATTTGCAAAATTACCAAAAAATTATAACTACAGGTAATTAGCAAAAATATTTAAAGTGAAATTCCAATTTTATATGCAATGAAAATGTGTGTATACAAATTGTATACAATATATAATGGACTATGAAAGGTAATATTTGGAATTTTAAAGCATTGCATGTTTTTGTTGTACAAGTATCATATCATAATATTATAAATACTACAGTTCGATTTTGTTTAATTTCTAAAACAAAATATTAGATTTACAAATATTTTAAAAATAAGTCGCCATACAATGTCAGTGGCCATGTTTTGATCCATAATAAGTTACAGTTATTAACTAAAACATTGTACATTCGTGTTGCTGTGAATGTTTCAATTATTAAACTATAAATCATTCAAAATATTAATTAATTTTATTGGTCAGCCTAGCTCCATGCGTAGACCACACAGCGGACGACCAAACAAAGCACGACAAGCAGGAGTCGCCACGCCAACGCGCTAAAAGTAACGCAAACAACTTAAATCTAGCACAGTTGCCGCACGCACGTTTATTGCAATCCTGTTAAAATGATGCGACATCGTCGAACAAAACCTACTTTCCGCACTTGTAAATCATGTTCAATTATCACACAACATGCACAAATTAAATAGTGGAAAACTGACAAATGGCAACATTGATGCACAAAGTTGCATATCAGGTGATAACAGGTATATACCAACGTGTTTACACTTCGACATATCGTAATTTCCGTTTATCTGACGGCATCGATTTCATTGATTGACTAAAAATCATGATGATTCAAATATGTTTACAAGTACGGGTTTTCGATTTGCCGCGACCTGTGTTTGCGAAAACCGTACGTTCGCAACGCGCCGTCAGCATGACATTTTTGGCGCACATTTTCACTAAATCACGGACGATAAGTTCGTTAAATAGAGGAATACTTCTAAAAACGTTACACCATTGTAAAGAGTGTTATGTTGTCGTTCCAATGATATTAAGTATGTATTATCTAACGCGGACTGAACGATGTAAGGGCTGCGTGACCGGTGGCATGTCAGAGTTTAGCACCAGATCTGACCAGATCCACCGGCCACTGTGGTAATGCTAGTTAGTTATTGTGATAGTCAGTATTAGTTACTGTTGTCTTAAATTGTTAGTGGTCACCGTTGACTTTGGCAATTAGGTCCCGGAAATAGTTTGGGAACGGAAAGAGCGGTTTCTTTCCAGGCATTAATAATTGTAGTAATACCCTCAACTGGTGCCTGTGTAACATCACCCAATCAGTTCACTAAACCATCCAGTCGACTCTCGTCGTAATCGGCAAGTGCTTATTGTATCTTCCCGCCCTGACGATGACCTCACGTAGGATTATTTGGTCTACGCAAGTGTTGACTTCAAGCAACCGCCGCTAGCGGTTAGGTGACAATTACCCTAGCAAGTTGAGGCTTTAATTGGTTTCTCGCTTGTGTCAGGCAGCTGGCCAGGCGATCCAGGTGGTTGATTTTTTTGGTAACTGGCTTCGCGGCAATTTCATTGATGTCGTAAAAATGACATGGACGGGCTGGCCCGCGCAAAAACGACATGGACAGGTATGGAAGGGCCATCCCGACGGGCCCGTCCACAATCAATTTAAACCCGTCCAAAAACGCAATTTTTGAATTCTACCCGTCCAAATGACGGGTGGACGGGTGCTGGCCCTGCTGATAAATAACAAATTGTCCCTCCATCTAGGGAAAACTGAATCAATCCTTTTTAGATCGAAACGTAAACTCCACACATGCAATTTCATTCAGGTGAAATGTGCTGGCAACGCGTTGACGTGTCAGACACATGTTAAATACCAGGTGTACAGTTAAATCAGTCACTAACTGGAGAAGGAGTGCCTGAGAAGATAACTTGTAAATCAAATGCTAAGTTAAAATTCTTGTACAGGCAAACAAGAAATGTCAACATAAAAACAAAAAACTTCTTACATCTGCCTTAATTCAATGTAATTTTGACTATGCCTGTTCATCATGGTTCTCAAGTTTAACCAAGAAATATAAAACTAGACTACAGAGTACCCAGAACAAGGTAATCCATTTCCTTCTTAATGCAACAGCCAGAACCCACATTGGATCAACAGAGTTTAGACAGGTCAATATGTTACCAGTGGATCTACCGGTTAAGCAACTAAAATTGAACCTTGTCTATAATATTGTCAATGACAGAGCACCGATTTATTTGTCCGATTCTTTCACCGTAACACGCAAACAGCACGGTATAAATACAAGATCTAGTAATTTGTCTCCTCGTGTGTTGTATGTTAAATCTTTCGGTCAGACTTCTTTTTATTACCAGGTATACAGGCATGGAATGAATTGCCATATAGCATACAAGGTGCTACGAACAAGAACTAATTTAAACATTTAGTGAAATAGTTTTTGTTCAATTTTCTTAATGATCAGGAAGCCATCTCATTTATTGACTTTTAATTCAATCTTACTTTTGAGATACTTGTATTATATATTTTTTATTTATAATAGTTTTGTTTAGTTTCTTTATTGATGATGCATCTTTTGTTAAAAGTATTTAAGGTGGTAGGATTGCCTATGACATGCTTGTTTTGATTTAAATAAAATTAATAAATGTTTTGAAGATAAAGTAACAATCTTTTCTCAGACAATGCCTAACACATTAAACAATACTCCTGACCAGAAAGGGATTTGTTATGTTGTTTAAAGACAATTAAAAAATATGTCAAAATAACCCTAAAATGGCATTTTATTTCATTTTGAGAAACTCCCCAAAACAAAAATTTGTATGGTTGTAAGTACAAATGTATTATTTACATTCGTACAGGTTTTTTGGTAAACAAATGCATATTAACTTTTATGCAATAACCAACACAAGCCCATTGTAGTTTGAGAATTGAAATTGGCCAAAGGATGACGTTTTTTATTGGAAAGTGGATTGCTTCTAATGCAGCCACTTTTTGGCATAAATATAGTAGGAATGTGATGCAGCAACACAAGTGTCACCAGATGCTTGTTTTTTGTTTAGAAATGTGACTTTTTCACTGGCATGTAGTTTAATTCAACACAATTTGACAGACACTTCTATTACTGAGATTTCCCCCAAGGTTTCCCCGCCAAGTTGTCTAATGATATTGTGTTACGAAGGGCCACGTGTTGAACTTGTTGTGGTAGACAAGATTGATTGACACCTGCTGGGGTCAGTCACGTGTCATTGCAACTGGCGGCAGAGGTCGGGCATTATCGGAGAATAATCAAAACTACCGCCAGTATTTGGTGATTTGACAGTGTGATGAATTTAGGTAATTATAATACAACAGCATAGTGGCATGAGAATAACCAGACTATATGATCTGCATTCATGGTGAACGAATTTATGTTTGAACTGGGCTGACGCACACGTGATCGTCACTATGGAAACATCGTCTGTTTCCAAGAATCTGAAAAGGGGCTTTCCACAGATACTAAAAATACTAGTTTTTAAAGGACAGATTGTTGACATATGGCGCTAGTGCCTTGGTTTTTTTAATAGTACACATGTTCATTCTGACACTTACTAATGTTCTATGAAGAAGAAAAAATAAAGAAATCAACTGACATGATACCCATCCCATCTACCTTAATTTGTTAAAAACTTGTATGTATTTGTAGTACATGACTGAGGCTGCATGAGTCGGTTTTTCAAATGACTTAATAGTGCTTATAATCAGGAGGTAATGTCCCTCCTTTCTTAATATAATAATTATTAATGTTTTTTTTACATCTGAATCAGTAACTCGTATTTATTTATTATTGTTGTTTTAGTCTGTTATTTTGTCATATTCTATTAATATCTGTGTCATGTATTTGTTTGTCTGTCCAAGGACCACAATGGAAACAAGAGCTTGCACTTTCTTGTGTCATCCTTTATATTTAATGTACCCTGTATTTATATTTTATATATGTACAAGCTTACATTTTATATTGAAATAAATCATCATCAGCTTATGTTGCCTAGTACTTTTTAGACGAAGCCAGTGTGATATCTCTCACTCTGTCTCTGCTTCAGCCTTAGGCTAAGTGGTGCCTGGGGCTGGGCACTAATGCCAGCAGCAGTGTTAAGACTACATGTTCAGTTGTGTGTGTGCAATGACACTGTCACTGTGTTTGTTTACTCCACTTATATCTGTAATTTCCCTGAATAAAACATCATTGCATCAGTGTCATTGTTTGTTCACAGGACTATCAAATTGCAATCGAGTCATGCCTGATGTCATCAGCTTGTTGCAGCCACTATGTGGCTTCCTTTACTCCAGCAAAGAGCATGGTATTCAGCTTTGATGTCCAACATGAGCTCAGAGAAGCCATGATGTGGAAGCAGGTGGTTGCAACATTTACCTAAGCTGCTTGGTGTAGTTGGACTGGAGAGATTGCCTAGGTAAATATTACAATGGCCCATTACCTACCACTTGGGGTAGCTCAAATTGTATTGATATTCCCAGAGCAAATCTGGGCCAACACTTGCCTTGCATTCGTTCACACCCTCATGTTTCCTTTTATACATCAAAGCTGTTTCTGTTCACCTCTAGTTGGAGGGCGTGATTGATTTCACCATTACCGAAAAGAAAAAAGGAACATCAGTTAAATATAGCAAGTTGTGTAGTGTATTATTTAATATTGTTAACTGTTAACGTCAATGTAACCATTCATAATACTGTGGCTCCACCTAGTGAGTATCCAAGTCATAAAATTCTCCATAACGGCAACCTGCATATAACGGTAATTTTGCGTAGTCCCGACGATGACCGTTATGTACAGGTTTTACTGTATCTGTATTCTACGTTAAATGGCTTCCGGGTGCATACACCTTGTGTTAGTATGGTCAATGACTACGCTATAGAACAAAGTCCAAAGTCTAGCAATAGCAGTCCATGTACATAATAAGCTACAATCCCAGAACCTGTGAGCAACTTCCCCCACTGTACATGGCTAGAAGACATATCCAAATTTAATGGTGTCTATATAAAATGTCTTCTGTGTGAATCTGGCCTGGGGTAATAGTAATATGTAACAGTAATAGTAACGATTACAAATATTGAAGTAATAGTAATAGTTTGAGCAAAAACGCAACGTAATAGTAATTGACCTACTTTTTTTATTAATATTGAACATTTTAACCAAATTTCAACTACATAACAATTCCATTTGATTAGGTTGTAGATTTCACTAGTTTCTCCAGGTTTTAGGGTTGCTCCCTCTTGTCAACTTCAGCATGGCCCTGGTGAAGTTTTACCCTAGAGTTTTTACATAGCAAGAGACACTGACCAGTACAGTGTCACTGCTCCATTGACTAAAGGGATTAAACCAGGCTTTGACTGCTTTGAAGCCAGATCTGCCAAGTGACAAGTTGCCAACTACCCTTTTCAAATAAGCCTATGGGCTTAGTAACTGCCTCAGTGATGCACACAATTCAGCCTAAACTACAGTGGGTGTGAAACACATCCTGATGTATTTGGTACTTGAGCCAATAATGAACTGTCCACCAAGCACCAATAGAGCAATGTGGTTTAATTAGACTAATATAATCCACCAAGTTATGTGACATTGACTATTGCTTTTGTCTTTCATTCCAGTATGGTATTTAAATATAAAATGGAACATATATGATCTATTCTTAGTCAATGTAGTTAGTAGATTGTACTAAATATGGTATATACGATATAGATATATTTTATTGCAAATATTTATGAATTTTGTATACTTTATAATACTTCCCTAATGATGATGATGAAAGTACTTGACATTCTCAAATATTATTTCAAATACTTTGTATCATGTGTATCAATAAATGGCAAGTTAGATTGTTTTGTTCACCTCTCTTGTTTAACTTCTTGAGACTGTGAGTCAAACAACTGTACTTATTGTATTTACGCATACAGTGTATTATACCATAACATGTTCTGATTAAAAATGTAATAGTAATAGTAATTACTTCAAATCTAATCTTACAGCATGTAATAGTAACAGGAAGGAAACAAAGTAATAGTAATAGTGGAGTGCAGCGGTAAGACCTCCGGACTCTCGACTGGGAGAACGCGGGTTCGAATCCTGTGAGGCGGTGTCGAACCTTGGGCAAGTTCGTTTAGTCTACATTGCTTCAGTTCACTCAGCTGTATGAATGAGTACCTGTCTATTGACAGTGGTGGATATTTGTATGAATAGTCTTCGCGCATTAATTGCAGTATGATTGAATGCTTCCCAGAGAAGTCGAAATGGTATTCCATTGCACAGGGCTGCCATGGAGTAAAATGTAAAGCGCTTTGAGCAGTCCTGAGGACTGGATACTGTGCTATATAAGAACTTACCTTTTTTACCTTTAATAGATTACATTGCAGTGTAATTGACCCCAGGCCTGGTGTGAATGTGACCACACTGGACATGGTGGGATGATTAATGCTGTTTTTTTTTACAGACTTAATCTCAAGTATTCAGATTAGAGGCACAGTCTGGTGTCCTTAATTTGTGTGAATTAAAATTAATAAAAAGCTTTTCAATAACAAAACAGAATTTTAAATAGCAATAATAAATAATTTTATTTGAATATACGTGTATATGTTTTGAGTTAAAATTCCCATCTACGGTAGATCTGACATTTTGCCACACCTTCAAAAGTGCTGCGCTGCCAAGTAAACATATGATCTCCTCCTGAGACACTAACTTTCAACAACAAAAAGGATCTTTAAACACATTTCAGTAACCATATTGCTATAGTAAATATACTTTTTATTGTAGAACATGATTTTATGATAACAAAACGATCGAACTACTTCCTTTTAATGAAGTCATTTCTTAGAGAAATGGATTGATTATCTGTGTCCTCTTTGCGTCTAGCACCAGTCAGAAATAAAGTCAATTTAGATATGATTGGTGGGACATCTAGCTTAAGCTTAACAAGCCTGGCATCATTGACAGCTGTCTTGGTTGTCATGACAACACTAACGGCAGTTATGTTGTCATGGCAACAGTATGATTGCTGGAACAAGTATGGTCATATTTATTACGATATACTCCCATGGTTTTACTCTTAGTTAAAACCATTAAAAATATTCTATTTAATCCTCAACTTAAATGCATAACCCCATGTGAGGTAAGCATAACTTGGTTAATAGTTTACTTTCATTACTACAGCAATCCATGTCCTGTAATAATTTCATCTGAACATAATTACTCATCACCTTGATTAAATACGTATAGTCAAAGAATGCGTTATAGCAGATTCTAATCAGCACTAACTAATTTGATCAGAAAATTGAATATATCCTGGTATAACATAATCACTATTTGTTGACGAATTGACTGAAAATGCAATGGAAATATATAATTTGGCCAGTATTACCCCAGCCACAATTGTATTTAAAATTGTTGACATGTCATCAAGATTTTAAAATAAAAACCAGGACATGTTTCACATAGATAATTTGTAATGGAATGCAGATGTGCGTATACATTCCACCAAGCCTGCTAAAATAGAGTACTTAACTTTTAGATAATTTGTAATGGAATACAGATGTAGGTATACATTCCACCAAGCCTGCTAAAATAGAGTACTTTACTTTTAGATAATTTGTAATGGAATGCAGATGTACGTATACATTCCACCAAGCCTGCTAAAATAGAGTACTTTACTTTTAGATAATTTGTAATGGAATGCAGATGTACGTATACATTCCACCAAGCCTGCTAAAATAGAGTACTTTACTTTTAGATAATTTGTAATGGAATGCAGATGTACGTATACATTCCACCAAGCCTGCTAAAATAGAGTACTTTACTTTTAGATAATTTGTAATGGAATGCAGGTGTACGTATACATTCCACCAAGCCTGCTAAAATAGAGTACTTTACTTTTAGATAATTTGTAATGGAATGCAGGTGTACGTATACATTCCACCAAGCCTGCTAAAATAGAGTACTTTACTTTTATTAACATTTTTAGGCATAGTTGAACGGTTTTAACCTGGTTAAAACCGGGCTCATTTTCCCTGAAAAGTGGTCAAAACGTAATTTAGTGATAATTGTGCAATATTTCTGTAATTAATTGTTAATCTCTATAAAAACAATGCAAGTGTCAAATTATGTACAATATGAATAAGAAACAAGATATCTTGGTGACGTATTAGTGTGCGATGTAGTTGATATTTTATTTGACGTAAGTATACTCGTTGGTAAAATCGTACAATAGTGCATAACAATTTAAATCACGTCAACACTTTCACCACGCCAAGAGGCTATCGCCAATACACTCGCCAGCAGGATGACTGAATTACTTTAATTTTATACTTGAGTAGAAGTAAAAGTAATTCACCTCAGAAGTACTTGAGTAGAACTGTACCTTCTAAAAAAACCTACCTGAGTAAAAAGCAAAAGTACTTGAAATATAAGTAAAACAGAAAGATGTTTTGTCAGACAAGTAACCAACAATAATTACTGCATCGGCGAACAAAAAATGAAGACGGTGAAAATAATTGCTGTTTTACTCCAACATATATGGATTATGTATATGAATAATGATCTATAGAAAACTATATTTTATATTTACGCAAATTCGATGGCGGGGCACGGAAATGTGTTCCTGTATCTGCCACCATGGGCGCTAGCTATGACAACGGCCACGGTCGCTGCACCAACTGACCAAGAACGCCGTTGAAGCCACAGTCAGTGTGCAGGCCGCGCAATCCATAGTATATACGCATTTCATGAAGCTTATTAAGATGCCAGCCAACGTCAATGTGAATTATGTTTAAATGATGTACACTGTTGAATGTAGAACTGAATAAAATCCAAATCTTATGTTGTACAGTTTTAAAATAGATTACGGATTAACAGGTCATGGTGAACTGAACAATAATATGGTACCGATGACATAATGAGTCTTCAGCAGCCAAACATGCAAATGAGTTGTGCAGTGCTAAGGTGTACTAAAGATTGAAAAACTAATAAATACGCTCATAGTTGGCTTAACTTCATCTTTCAATCAATACCAAAACACCAATTTAGAATGCACATTTACCATGCCGAATAATACTGCGATTATTTCGCCGTTTCATATGCAGTTAACAAATTCATATTTTGGCGCACCAAGCAAATTTGCGTTTATCGCAGCAAAAAGATAGTATTTGTGCAATGTTAGTATACTGATCTTCCCTACTATGCTGCATTAAAACATATCAATCCCATTATTATGCAAGGCATAGCCTATGTGTGAATTTTAATTGCACTTCAAGTCACAGAAGCCAGGCGAACCCCCCCCCCCAGAAGGCCCCTATTAGCAGAAGCCATGACTGGCAGAAGGGAAATTATTCAATTGATGTCTGTGCAAAACAAACAATGCCACCATATTTGTTGTTCCTAAAGACTTGACCATAGTCACACAAAACAAGTGACAGTTTTTACTGTGTTAACATAGTTTACCACAACTATCATTTCGTGTAATTAAATACTTTAATGAAATGTTGTTGATGGGTGGAACGCCAACAAGGGACATAGTTCAGAAAAAAATGTAACCAAAATAGATGGCTGAGTAAATTAAAGTAACAAAGTAAAAAGTAGTGTTGACTTAGATAAAACTACTTTGTTACAAGTAGAAGTAGTTAATATAAATTGTACTTCACTATTCTGTTACTTTAAAAAAACTACTCAAGTAGAGTAAAGAAGTAGTTTTACTTAGTTACAAGACACCCCTGATTGCCAGGTGGCGTGCACATAATGTGTTACATTTGTCGTTTTCACTATTAAGCATACATTTACATCCGTTCCCCACTTGTGTATTATGTTAGCACAACAAAAATCATTCATATATTCAGATTAATATTTTCAAATACACAGGACACATAAGTCCAATCGTTTTCATTAGCAATACTGCGAAAATTGACACCAGACAACGTATTCGATTTCGGCATAGTCAGGCCGTTTCTGTAGCGTAGATTTAGAGCCAGGCCACGGTCTATGTGAATTATTCAAGAACACGGCCACCTTTTTTTCTGCCAAAATAGTTTCTAGAATATTTGTGCATATAAAAAACTTTGTAACTGGTGAATACTTTACAATAATTAATAAGTGTTATACACAAGCTTTTATTTATTAAGCATGTGTGTCAATTCAGTTTCAGTTGTGCAAGAACAAGGACTGCTTCAGAGTAATTGCACGACAATTCAGCATTGATGTTTCATAATCTCCAGCTATGCTTGTTTAAAGCAAGTAGATATTTACATTCTATCACTAGGTAAAATTAATACATGAGCTAAATATAAGCTAGAAGTTTGGTGTATGTTGGGTTAGTTTTAGGCTTTTCAATAGTATTAATATGTTTTGACCAGTTTTAACCACTAAGCAGTCAAAACAGGTTTTGACCGGCTTGAGTGCAACCCTGTTTTTAGGTGATCCTAGATATAATGAAAGTAAAACAATACGTACATCTTGCAGAGGTTCCTGATCAATTTAACTAGTTATTAATTTGATTTAATTAATAGTCTTGTTTATTTGTATTTTCCGACAGAACTTTGATCGTGGCATGAGTACAAAGTGCAGCTCTTTTAGAATGTCACTGTTCATTCACTCATTGCATCCATCTGACTGTGCAGTCTGGTAATAAGTATGGGCATTAACTGCACACAGAGTAATTGAGTTTGTATGAAGAGTAATGTTGGAATAAAATGAGATCGATGGTTATGTCAACTTAGCAGGGGAGAGCCATGTATATATTTTAACTCTGTATTGGGTGAGTTATATTCTCTGCCCTCCCAGTTTATTGCCTTCTCTGACATTCAATTTTCTGAAAGAGATGGTCAGTTTCTTCACTTCTCTCTAGAACTCGGAGTTCAGGCATCAGGCATTGATGAAGTGAACAGCAATGATACAAAGCAACACAAGGGTTGGGGGTCAGAAAAAATACATAAAACTGTATCTCACATTATGTGGGTTGGTCGTCATGACATATCGCAATGTCAGATGTCCAGACACGCACGCACGCACGCACGCACGCACGCACGCACGCACGCACGCACGCACGCACGCACGCACGCACGCACGCACGCATGCGAACAAGTCCTGACATCATGTCATCCCTGTTTTATTACCCTAGTAATAGCAGGCTTTGTAAATTTTTGTTACCTCCTTCACCGGTGTTCTATTACATAGGAACACAATTTTAATCATTTTACAGAGGTATCCAAAAACTTAAGGTATTAAAAATAATTTATTTTGTATATTTTTATTTTACCAATGTAACACACTGTGGTTGTTGACTTGATGAGACCACCCCCTGAGTGAACTGATGTTCTTGCATCACTGGAGAACACATGAAGCCCTACTGCTCCCTTGAGCAATGCATTCCTACAGAATTCTCTTCCTGCCTATTGATTATTCAGCCCTGACGTTTAATTATTTGATTATGTTGTAGGGGAATTATCGGAGGCTTCCCCCCACCTCTTCATTGGACTAATTCTCTGAATGGTCACTTATTTAGCCTCATCCCCGTTGCTCAGCACATATTTATTGCAGCTTAATGAATTTAGTACATTTGCAGTAGCCGCTCAGTGGAACGAATAGATTCGGCATCAGACAATGGGATCATTTGTTATCTCATACAACAGTGTAGGAAGAATAATGTCAGTTACATGCTTCATAAATGTAGCATAACGTTAATTAGTAAAACAGGTGGTACATGGTGAGGTTATTGTCTGATGAATAACTAAAAAATAACTAGTTTATATAATATTTATCCATTATTGGTTGTCCAGAGTCATGTGATTTAAATAAAAAGAAATTGGCGGCAGTGTAAGTTGATGTTACTACTAACTATGGACCCCCCACCTGTGAAGTTACTGCCCAAATCATGCAAAAAGCAGCCTACAGTGAAATCCTTGGAATATAGATTACTATGATAATATTTGGCTACAAAGTCCTTGACTTTGTACATGTTACTTGACATTTGGGATGGCGTGTACTTTTATTTCATGGCGTACTTTTATTTCATATATATATGACCGGGTCCATATTTCATATGACACCGGCAATGGCTATGCTGTTTAGAGCGTAATACTGAATAACTGTTTGCAATCATGATTACCTACAAAGTGATCATAATCGATTGGATTTATTTTCTAAGTAATCATACTTGTAAAATTACTCGTATAAATGATAACAGTAAATGTTATTGATTACATTTACATTTGTGGAGCAAAATCTCCTGCCTTTATCTCTTATTTATCCATTGTTTTATTTGTTTGGCCCCGCGTGTTTGTTGGAGGGAAATTTGTTATTATTTTGATGCTGAGTAGAGTTGGTGCAGTCATTTAGCAACGAGTCAAGTGGGTTGTTTCCTGTGACAAGTATGGCGCCGTGGGATCGCTTCAGCGTTTAGTGAAGCATTTATTGGCTGGCACTAGTCACATTAACTCTGTGAAACGTTGCGATGGATTTAGGCAGATTGACGGCTTAGCTATTGATTTCCAGCAAGAATCAAGCAGGGTGGGATTGATTTGGCATTTGCCGTTGAAGTTCCACCAAGTTGGCCATAACTTGCGGCTGTTCTTTCTCATACACAAAGGCACTGTACAGTTCCATGTCAAATGTATTAGGTCTTATTGCTGTGTGGAATATGGGGCAGGGTACCCGTAACAAATACACCAGAACTGGGGCGATTCCGAAATCGGAATCAAAAGCTGATTCCAAGTCTGGAAATGGAATCAGTTAATATGAAATTAATGAAATCGATATTGTTTTAGGTGAAATCGGAATCAGTTGATGTGAAAGTAGAGGAATTTGAACCGGAATTGCTTTGAGTAGAATTGGAATTGCTTACCGGAAGCAATATTTAAAAAATGCTACAGTCGCAGATGTTATATTTTTGTGCTCCAAAAATACAGTGGGAATGTACTGATGTTGTTCTGTTCAGCTTACAGTACGCTTAGCAAATATTTGAGACATGGAAATATGGCAAATTTTGTGTTCCGATAAGCGTACAGGGGTGTGCACCTATATTCTTTGGTTCCCTTGGTTCCTGAGTACAGCCATCTCAGCATGACTGGCAAGCGATTTATGAATATCACATAGGGAGCGCAGCTAGCGTAGTGGTTAGCACATCTGCCTGGCATGCCAGCGCTCTGAGTTCGAAACCCGGGTCGGGCAGGCATGATGTTTGGTGTAAAAACCCGGCTCTCAACATTTGGGACTGTGTATCCCTCGTGACTCGGAGATCACATTTATGTCGGTCCCATCTCAGTTTGGGACATAAAAGAACCACTGAGGATGACAAGCACCATGGCAGTAATCACCCTCAGTGCCAGCATATAAATGTTGGTTTGGCGTAAATGTTCTGGAAAAGTCTAGTTGAATGAGACCATTACATTGTAACCACAATAATACAGACTAGTCAGTTAATAAAACGTTGCTGAGCACTGGAAACAACTAGAACTAGAGCACACACGACCAACAGGATACCAGAACATGGGAAAAATCTGATATTTTAAGTGTAATTTTCAATGTTGTTTCATCACCAAGCTTTGAATCTAGTGTGATGTTGATAGAAATTAAAACACAATGATGGATTCAACAGTCAAGGTTGGCATTGAGATCACTGTCACGGGGTCGGATGCTGCTAAAAAGGGTGTCTACGCTAATTAGGGCATATATGCTTGATAGAACGAATACGGTATTTACCAGGTAAACAAAGTCACATATTGTCACTTGAGTTAAGTACTACAGTAACTCCAAAGTAAGGTCATGTAAAAATGTTGATTCTGGCAATATTGGCAAGTTGTTGACACATTCTGACATGTGAACTAAGGATCCATACTGAGAAATGTTGAATAAAACCACATACTTCATGCGCTCATTTCATGGCATTAGCAGAAGGTTAGTTGGAATCGGAATTGCAGATGTGGAATCAACTTCTGGTCGGGCATATATATATATATATATATATACGACTTCTTTCCAACTTCCTAGTGTGATATTGGTGAAAAAGGTATCAAATAATTGCGAACCTCCCTAAAAAGCTACCTGTTTACATAAAAATGTATGATGGATATAAAAATGTACCACTGAGTAACAAATATAAATAATAAACTGTAATTGGATGTAGTTAAATGTTAATTACCGGTACTCTGTGTTCTAATTTTACAAAATTTAATTAATTCTATATGATTGGCATATTGAGGATTGATCTCATAAGCTCGCAAAGTCCAGAAAAGTACATGTGTAGCATTTCATGAATTTATTTTGGTTCCAACCTGTACACCCAATGAAATATTGTGACTTAAATTAGGTGGTTTTAAAAACAGTCCTATTGTAGTATCCACACTATTAGTTTCAATGTACATTAGTATATGTTTCACTCAGTAGGTGGCACTGCTGTGTTGATTGTAATTTCCACGATATGTGGTGACGACAAAGTACTATCCACCCACATGTAATATTTTACATTTTTTAGACTTTGAACTTACGGAACCATTCCTAACTCTGTGAAATAAGTCTTGTAACTGCATCATACTGACTCTGTGCTGGATACTGCCTGTCTACAAGGTAATATCATTTAATTATATCCCCTTTAATCATCCAGTGCAGTAGAGTACTTTGAATAATCGTAATAGCATTCGTTAAATGTTGAATGGAAAAAAAATGAATTCCTTCATTGAGTAAAAAGTGAGTTTGTCAGACACCTATTTTAGTACTTTTAAAGTGAACAGGAATGACCCAATTTTAAGTGATTACTAATTGGCAGTTGCAACAATGTACTACAGTTAAACTGACTTGTCAATCAGCTGTATCACATGTCTAACTTGATTTGGTTGGAAACAGTAGTTGCCTGTTAGTGTCAGAGGTCTTTCTCTTTTCAGGCGCTATCAATAAAACTATTGTAGTGGGTGGTCAATTACTCAAATGGACTGTCCAGTGACTTTCATTGGCTGATTCATTGGTATGCCATAACATACAGTAATGCAGTCATTACATGTTGTAAAACTTGATTTTTAGAGTACCTAAGGAAAAGAAAGGTGCACCTATACAACAAATGGGTATTATCGAAACGTTATAAAATCTTATAATAAATATCAGTGTTGCAGGGTTTGGCCCCCAAAATAGCTGTCAAACAAACTAAAAAGGAAATTATTTGGTTCGTTTTTGTGTCTGCATTTTTGAATTTCTGTTTAATATAATCGATAAATACTGTACTATATATATATTATTGTATATTACTGGACCATGACAAGTTCCTCATATAATATAGCAATATTCACAACATTAGTGGTTAACATTAATTTATACCTTTTATATTTATTCTAAAATGATTGATTAGTGATGACAATACATTAGTACCGACGTACCTACATTTCTAATACCAGAAAAGCTAATGAAGGGTTCACGGCAAAACGCGATATATCCATTTTCTTCGTTTAGAGAAAAAGTAATCTGTGCTTCATCTTCAAAGATTAAATAACAACTTGTAAATTAAGTTGATATATATTTAGAATTCATAAGCATAGAATGATGGCAAACTCTGAAATATTTGTTGCATATTTATTATGTAAAATGTTAGTTTAAATGATTTTGTTATCAAAACTGTGTATTCATACAGCGGTGCCATCACTCCGCTTAGCTGCATGTGCGGCATGGCAGTGCTGATTGGCCGAACATGGATATATTGCGTTTTGACAAAAAAACAGATGGCGCTTATTGCGTTTTGAAAACAAATGCTCTTTTGTGCACTTAATTTCGTGGGCATTGACTGCGTTTTAAGTAAACGTTTATTCCTAGTTTGGATGAAATTTCTAAAATGGCGTTTATAGCATTTTGCCCTGAAATCCTTCATATATTTCCCACTAATATTTATATTTGATTGTTAAGTCTGAATAAAGATGATAATAATAATAAAAGTTATGCCATAGTATGCTAACCTTTGAAAACATCCAATAGTTTGACTATTGTGTGGGCCCAGAGCATTTACAACAGGAAGCTGCTAATGACAGACAGTGCTTGGAAGCTGTTCCTTTTTTTGTTGCTCTAGCCTCTGAGCTTGGGATGGATTATGTAGATTATTCCTTTGAAAGGCAGAAGAATGATTTTTGTCACTGATCCTGAGTTGTGCGTCAGGGGAGTCTCAGTCTACCCCCCCCTCTCTTGTTTACTCCAGTTTTCTGTTACATAAAATTTGCCTTTAGAAAAATGCTACCAGGTTAGTAACTGGTCTGGTAAAGTATTCCATGTAATTTAATCTATGTATATTAATATATTTGCACATTTTGAATATCTTCTGAGGCACTGAAGGCCACTGGTTTCTTTCTATGGTCATTCACTTCCTTGGTCCATTAGCATCTGATCTACCATTTGGCGAAGTAATTAAAAAAAATGTAAGTTTCGTGTAATGTTGATTGATTGACAATTTGTTAGTCTCCTGTAATGTTGATTGATAACTTGTCTGTCTCCTGTAATGTTGATTGATAACTTGTCTGTCTCCTGTAATATTGATTGACAACTTGTCTGTCTCCTGTAATGTTGGTTGACAACTTGTCAGTCTCCTGTGTTTGGCTTTGTCAGGACTGTCCAGTTCTCCCTGTCACTTACAGCCTTGAGCTCACCTTCCTCCCTGAGCCATTGCTGCAGTGTTCAGGGCACTCCACCCTCTCAATGATACTTAACCTATTATGATCCTCTGCTGCTCTCTGACTCTCGGCTGTTCACACCTACACTTTCAACATCTCTCTCATCAATTACTCTGCTTCACTTTCTGTCCTTCTTTTCTGTTTTCCATACTTTCTTCATCAATCTCTCCTCATTCACTCACTGACAATGTACATGTTCTGCCCATGTGATATGCCCCTTGAGCCCTATTGTCTGGTCTTATTATTGGAACAATTTGACGAGTCACCACTTCCCCAATTTTACATGTGGTGTAAATTTTATATAGCTATGTTCCAAACACATCCTTTAGAGGTATACAAGCCGGCATGCCTTCCAGCTCTCAATCCTTCGATTCCTTCTGCCGTCATTTCTTAACAACATAAACGGCAAAGCTGCATTGATTTGATTACATTGCCACTGAGCAATGGCAAACTTTTGGGGCAAATTATTGACTAGTTGGGCACAAATTGTCAACTAACATGTAATGATTTGCCGCACGATGATCTGCGCCCACTCCAATTTGTCCCGCATTGATTGGCAGAGCGGTGCCAAGTATCCTACAGGCACCACCAGTGCAGTCGCAGTCTTCCTGTGGTGCTCGTGGTGCTGTAATCAGTTGGGCCTCTTGACTCGCTGGACAAACTGCTCGTTGTCGCTACAAGACAGGGTAAGTGTTGCCGCTAATATGCTCGCTGGTGGTGGCGGTGAATGCTTCCACTGGTGCCGTGGCTAATGTCTTATTCTGATTTTCAAGCCTCAGGTCTGGAGTGAATTTTGGTGTGCTGGTTTTATTTCATAATTTCTCATCATTAGCAATGGCAGTGTTTTTTAAGGTCAGGTCATATAGACCATGAGGTCTTACAGGCAAAAACTGTTTTATTATGTCAGTTTTCTAAGAAAATATTACATACAGATCTCTTGTAGGCAGAATGGGATTTTATATTGGAAAATTTACTTGACACTTTGATCACTGGGTAAGTACGTGATGGAATAGAGAGGCGAGGTGATGTAGATGAAATACAAACGTGTATTCTGAGGCATTAGGATGTCCTCCAATGCAGTCATTATTCTATTTCATGTTTTTGATTGCTCGATCCTCTGTTGAAGTTGTTGAGTACTATATCTTTGTGAAATCAGTTGAGAAAGATCGCCTAGTATGAACAAGTGATAATCTTGTTTCGAGTGTGATCTTTCACACCCGGTGCTGGTCTGATAATTTAGATATTCTCAGGGTAATTGAAGCCTAAATAAATGTTACTTCTGAATATATGAGCTTGAGTACGTTGATCACATTCAATGTGAATCTGCTGATATAACCATCTTGTTTGTTTAAAATACTGGTCCTTTGTTATAATAACCATGGCGCAAATCAGTGTCAAAGGGAAACTGACCATGTTTAGATATAATATGATGGTGCCTTTTTATGAATACGGTATATGTTTCTGTCAGTCACCTCCACGGTACTTTTCGAACCATTCCAGGGGTGGTCAGTATTGCTCAAACAGTATTACAGAATACAGTCACACAAGTGACCTTTCTCGTCAATCTATCATCATAGACGGATATGCAACTGTGTTTGTTTGTGAGAAATCTCAGTGGGAAAGCATCTAAGACCTTTACATAATATGAAGTAGAGATTAGAATGTATTACCTTAAAATAACAAATACATTAAATACTAAGAAAACAGATTGTGTTTGTACAGTTGTTCACATCAATTGTTTCTTGTAATGCAGAAATTCAGTCGAAGCCTCACCCAAGGCTATGAATTAACTGTTGCCACAGTGATCAGAGCGTCCTTTTCCCTCTGGCTTGTCTTTCTTAATTGGAGACTAGTAGAGGTTTTTTTGGGACATGTATAAAGGACGACAACTGCCATTATACAGCAGTCTCCTCCTGCTGTCAGGGGAAGACATACCTGCCTTGACCTGACTCCCCATCCATCATGAATAACTAGATACTATGAGATCAAGAGGTTGGCCTTGAGTCGGGGAAAACTGCAGTGGGCAGACATATTACCAGAAATTTGCTGTTTGTTGTAATAGTCTAAATCAAGATTGCAGATTTGTTGCGCAGATCATGTGATGACATCTCTTGATCAGAACAGATTTATTTATAAATCTCTCTGTAAAGGGGATGTAAAAAATCTAAGGAGCAGAGAGGAAATAATATCATGTTTGGAGAGGGTGCAAAATATGTTGATAGGTTGATAATAAGGAAAACATTGGGACTATATGGACATTTGTCAACGGCATAGTCTGGCTTTCCTTGAGGAGAAGTACATTAACAAAAGGTAGTACTGAAACATGAGAAGAGAATACATTATTGCTCACTCACACACAACTTCTACCACCCTTGTTCTCTCGCAGTGTGGGGGCAAAATCACCCTTGTGACACTTTTCCACCTATCCCAATCGCGTGCCATTATCTCCTCCTCTTGTATATTCACCCCTGACCTCTTGGCATCTCCAGCTGCAGTCTCTCCACCTTCATGTTGGTCTTCACTTCTCTTTCTGGCACTGTCTTCTCTTTTCCAAGCTCTCTTTGTCAACTGACATTATCATGTTCAGGTGTGTCCTTGTTTAAGTTTCATCTCCCTTGTATCTACTCATGTTGCTTTACATATTGTTTGGGTCCCTTGTTCTCTGCTGCATGTAGCTTCTCTTGTCTCTTTGCTCACACACAAACGTGGATGCAAAACACTAAAACACAGCGTCTTCATTCCAAAGAACTCGGCGATCCCACATTAAATGCGAATTTCCCACATGACAATGCTCCATTTTTGTACAGTTCGCGTGCATTTTGCTACTAATCACTGGCGAAGTCTATAATTTCGAGCTGTGCCTGATTTGTGTTGCCATGACAACTGTACGATTGCATATCTTCTGTAACTCGCCAGCGTGACAAACATGTCAGGACCTTGTGTTGTAATGGGGCTCAAGTGTAACAGAATTATAGGGCTCGTTTTTTAGCATCAGGATCAGTTACTTGTCCATGTAGGCCACAGGGATTCCCAGGCACTCCAAGGCATTAAGATAAATGTCATCAAGAGAACTGTTAACTAGATATTTCCAGGATTAAATATTGATGTCACTACTAACTGTATTGATGACTTAGTATTAAATAACCTAGTTACACTGCATGCTGACATATGCATGCACGCACGCACGCACGCACGCACGCACGCACGCATACACACACATGATATTAGGGGTTATGCACAACTAAAAAACAAGGATGTTGATCCTGATGAAATAGCCATGGCAGTGTTAGTAAACACATTAAGATTCCCATTTTTCAAAATATTCCAAATTCAATAGTGAAAACATCAATGGTGAAGAAATCTCCTGACGTTTGAACTTTATATTCACTGTGAACAAAACTATCAAAGCTTGTATCTACATGGTGTAAGGATGTTCCACAATAGTTGTCATGGATGCTTTTTTCTTTAAAATTATTTAGAAATCAGTTGTAGGAATATATAATTGAACCATTAAGACTGATGCACAGTTTTACACCAGGGTCAAAATTCCTTATCTCCTTGTCCAAAGGACAAGTAGAATAAAGAACTTGCTTATCCATACAATAATTCACTTGTCCCATCAAAAACCAACTTTCAAAACCTACTTGTCCATAATCAACAGACAACAAATTAGACGTATTAATAATTTGTAGTCCGTGCTGATTGATATTGATTAATAATTTTATTTTCTCTTGGTAACATGTTTTTTTACACTATTTTCGATGGCTGGGCCTTTCATGCATCATTTACATCAATCATACAGCACGTAGATAAAAAAAAAAATCCTAACATACATGAAACAGATAAAAACTAGCACTTTGAAAATGGTGGTGTAGCACTGAAATGTTTTTGTAGGGACTACTTCAAGGTTGGAACAGAATGGCTGTTTTGAATGTCAAGCGGTAAATGATTCCCTAATTTCAAACCAGACACATTGAAACTGCATTGATAGTAGGCTGTTATGCTGCAAATGGCTCGGTTGTCTCGTTGACAACAAAATAGACTCGCATGTCTCTCGTGTAATTCTCTTGTCCTCGACAACAACAGACAAGCAGGAATTTCAAACCCTGGCTAATATATATCTAGTTTATTATATATGAAAATATATCCATCGCTGGAAATGCTATGCAGAATGTCAATCATTCAACGAAAGCCGAGCATTCTATGTGGATTTATGCAGTGTAAGAAGATGATTGTGACCGAGGATGATTGATAGACAGGAGAAAATAGTCTTCTAGGAGGATGGCTACTTGATCATGCCAGGAAGTGGAATGTGGCGTCAGAGACTCGGAATAGATGTTGTGTGTGAATTACAGAAGATGTCACGTTGTTTACTCTAGCTTTGATCAACGCTGTCATCAAATCCGCCTGTCACACGCACTGTCACATAGGTGGTCACCAGCGTCATCATTACGCAGCGTTACAGGGGTAACAATCACTACGGGGGTCAGACCACTATTATTATGACAGCTGTGTTAGCGTTTTAGGTGATTGTAAATTGAGCTCATCAAAAATTGAGCACAAAATTTCACATTTACATGCTGGAAAAGTTTAATGGAATTATTTTTATATTTTAATGAAATTAATTATATATGCCACCAGCTCCTAAAGCAGCAGCTCTTTTTATTCAAGGCCAGGTTTTAAAAAATAAGTGTTTTTATCATGGCTACAAATAAATGTAAATGTTTATTGACTTCTATAGCACCATATTTATACAGTTATATACCATGGTGCTGTACAATAAAGACTGGTAATGTATGAATGTTCCCATACATCAAATGGACAAACTTCCACCAAACAAATGAAATATATCTGTTTATTATTTCCAATGGATCCATAATGGATGCCTGTAATGTGATCATATCAGAAATTGAGAAAGATATATCCTGATAATAAAATCAAATAACCCTTGGGTTGTGTTAATTTCTGCTAGAAGTAAAATATTGTGTACGATTAAATAGAAATGCACATTGACAACGGTGGTGTTGAGTAGGCTCGATAAAATCAATAACCTACACTAAATATAATCGTCAGTAAAAAATGACTGTCATAAAAGCAATCAGTAAAAAATTACTGTCATAAAAGCAAGGGTGTCATTTGATTAACTGCCTTATTGGTGGCATGGTAATCTAAGATGACAAATATCTGTTTAGATGCATGTGACAACTGGCTTCATGCGAACCCTATGGGACCTTGCATGTGTGGAAACTATGGAACAGTGGATGCTCTGGGTAAAATGTGTGTAAGGTGGGGGAAAGGACACCGCGAAACTGAAGATAGAGGGATCTGGGGTTCATGATAATTTAAAAATATGATGCCCTTAGCAAAGAATTCTATCAAAACATCTATGAATGTATATCCTATACAATTCTATTTTGGGTTTTTATGGAAGGTTTTTCTTTAGAATATTTTGTTTGCATTGAATATTCTGTATAAAATTCCATTAGATTTCTATAGATTTTCTATAAAATTATAGACTTTTTTTACAAAGGGGGTGGTAATATATGTTTTTTCATGCAGAGTAACTTCAATTCTTGGTGTTTTACATGTCCCAGGCTACCCATAGACACTGATAGAATGTTTACATGTAATTCACTTCTGTCGAAAATCCAATATTTGCACATATGAATTTGAAGACCTTGAAAAGCGAAAGTGTACTAGAATATTAATTTTAAATTGTGATATTGTCATGATGTATCTAACTATTTTGAGTGCAAGATAGAGACAGCTGTGAAATCACAATTTAAAAAAAAAATGGGTGGGAAAAAATCTGATGTGGCTCCCCTTAATTGCAAAAGGTCAAGCTGTGGTAGATAATATCATGATTGGACCAATGTCTTGTCATTAGAGCCAAGGTAATTGGCAGCCTGTGACAGTGGTCAACTGAATGCACTGGACACAGGCTCTATTACTGGATTTGTTGGGCACTGTCAATCATTTTGTGGCTTTTAGATTAGCTGTAATTGGTGAGTGAGGATGCTGGTGATTGCTGTAACAGTCAGAGAAGAGGCACTGATGAGCGTTTAGGGCCTTGGTGGGTGAACCCTACAAGAATCAATAATATTTATTTTTATTATATAATCGGTGAATATACATGAAATGTTGAGGAGTTCTGCTTAAAGCTAACACATAAATAGAACAGATAAATAATTTTATAGAAGTACTGTATAAATAAATTAAGGTAGTGTTATGTTAGCATAAGTAGATTAGACCAAGTTATTTTTAATGTTAAAATAAATACATTACTCATTGTATTACTCCATATTGGCATCGTGAACAGTCATGTAAGATAAGTTGATTAATCTACAAATAATAAATTGTAATAAAATTAATGAATACCGTCAAAAAGATAAAACAGATTAGCCTCAATAATAATAAAACAAATTGTTTCCACTTGATGAAAAATGAATTAAGAATCATGTAATTATCGCCAAATTACACTAAAATATCTCTGCAGTGTTGCTGCGTATGGATGATTTTACATGTTATACAAAAAATAAAATAAACCAGTTAGCAGAATCTTGTTTTTGCCTCCCAAGCAATTGGGATTGATCTCTCTTCCACTTTCCATATCAGCCAATTGAATTCTTTATGAGACTGCTATCTCCATCAGAGCAGGTTATTTTGGCTATCGATCAGTTGTGGATGATCTACTAACTGTGGCAAGTGCTGCATCTTTTGATTCCATTAGTTGCAAATGTTGTACCTTGTTTTTGTAATTGAAATGCATGAAATGTCAGTTTTTGATTAAATATTTTGTATAACCATGACACTTTTTACATTTGTATCAGAATGTTGTTTGTCAAAAATGTCATTATGGGCTTATTTGAAGTTGGTAGTGGCTGGTGATATCATATTGGAAGTAGTAGGCTTTTCGGAAGAGAAACTAAACACTTCCTTATGTTAATAATATACCTACCCCGGTATCTAGTTATAAGTCGACTAACATATTTTCTTCATTAATAAGAAACATCTGACGACATACTAAACATATTAATGTAACTGATTACTAAATAACATAATAATCATTTACAGTGGAACCTCATTATTGAGGTCACCCTTGGAATTGGACAACAGTTACCCGAATAGCGAGGTGACCTTATTAGCTTGATTACTGTTCCTATATTTTACTGCATATACAGACATCGGTTGGAACTGTTCTAGGGTGACCTTAATTGCGAGGTAGCTGCATTGTGGAGGTGACTGTAAAGTGGGGTTTGACTGTACCTTGAATTTAATGTTTCCCACAGTGTCAAGGCAACTGGCAGTCATGACTCAAAAATTTAACAATGGTTCACGGCCAAATTGGTATCAAGCTGCCTCCAAGATCTATAAAGGTTAAGGCCAACCAATAAATCTCAATATTTTCACACCCCAAAATAGATAGACATCACTATTTTGAGGTCTAATCCCTTGGGACATCAGCTTCATGTTGCGATTCCTACGTGGGACATTTATATTAATGTAGCTCCCATTTTCACGTTCCCCAAACTCTCTGGTTCCCCGTAGGCCAGATGTTTCGCAGGATTGTCTTGTCTGTCTACCACATTGATGAGAGAGTATAACAAGATGGACAAGTGGTCTGTTACAGTAAACACAACTCATGGACAGTGTGAAGTCCTTATGTGACTCCTGTGAGATGTTTGATCCACTTCACTACGTCATTCACTCTTGGAGCATTCATTTATATATATATATGCCTGGATGAGCGAGGCTTGGCACACACTGTAAGCCAGATGCATGCTCTTGCAGTGACCTTCACTGGACTTGTCTTGGGATTGTGAGTGTGGGAGGCAGGAGCAAGGAAAATGCTGATGGTTATCAATAGCGAGTGACGGACAACTGGTAAGCTATTTTGATATATAATTTACGTGTACTAAAGCTGTCTTGAGATGTAGATCCGTAATTTAGGTGTACTAAAAAGTCATTATTTTAGGCAATTTTATTGAAAAAAACATTTATTTGAATAATTGTCGGAAAGGTGTGTGTGATGTGTGCATGTTGACCTTGGCTTGTTGTGACTTGTTCCTGTCTTGAGCAGAAGATTGTTGACCTCGGCTTGTTGCGATTTTTCCTGTCTTGAGCAGAATAATGTTGACCTTGGCTTATTGTGACATGTTCCTGTCTTGAGCAGAAGATTGTTGACTGCCTTGTTGTGACTTGTTCCTGTCTTGAGCAGAAGATTATTGACTGGTTTGTTGTGACTTGTTCCTGTCTTGAGCATAATTTTTTTTACTTTGGCTTGTGACTTGTTCCTGTCTTGAACAGAAGATTGTTGACCTTGGCTTGTTGTGACGTGTTCCTGTCTTGAGCAGAATAATGTTCACTTTGGCTTGTTTTGACTTGTTCCTGTCTTGAGGTAAAGATTTTTTACTTGTGATTTGTTTTTGTCTTGAGCAGAATAATGTTGACCTTGGCTTGTTGTGACACGTTCCTGTCTTGAGCAGAATAATGTTGACCTTGGCTTGTTGTGACACGTTCCTGTCTTGAGCAGAATAATGTTGACCTTGGCTTGTTGTGACACTTTCCTGTCTTGAGCAGAAGATACACTGCTGGTACAAGTACTCCAATAAAGTAACTAAGTAAAAGTAACTCCCCAAAAAACTACTTAAGTAAAAGTATCCCCCCAAGTAAAAGCAAAAAAACTACTTGTATCAAAAAGTACTTAAGTAAAAAAGTATAAAAAATATCCGGCTGTCAGATTATTCCAGTATGTGTCCATTATCCAAAATGGACACATACACCAGGCAAAATTGTCTAGGTAAATACTCATACCACTACTACGTAGTAATAATAATAATAAACATTATTTACTCACAATAATCAATGGATCAAACAATAAATGCAACATTATACAACAGGAGAGAAGAATGCAAACTTAATTAAACTTCATTACAACATTAACAGACCCGTATGACATATCGTACGTTATACATGAGTCAGAGTAGTTTTCAACAAACAGCAAGACTTTCCCTCTGTCACCTCACTCTGTCTGATTGACTCAAGACAAATGCATCAGGATGTTTTTCATACTTCCAGGAGTCATAAGGTCAGCTGTGTGCAGGTAGCCACTAACTAAAGTTGTTATTACAAGATAAAGTGCTGGTCAAACATTCCCCAGCAAATAATCAGTGAATGAACGAGAAGCCAATGAGGCCTGTCCCATTGCCCTGTGTGAAAAGGGGTTTTGGTTGAGGACTAAGCTTCAAAGGACCATTGAATCCCTTTGGACAGGCAGCAATCACTCTGTGCCAATATCACCTGCTTGTAAACATCAGGGCTAGCACAAAAGAAGCCATGATTCCTCCAAAGTGTAGTCAGTCAAGGATTACCAATGCAAACAAAAGCCTGGTGTTATAACATAATAAGTAACTAAAAATATGGAAGTAGAAAGTAAAAAAGTACACAGAAATGTACTTCGTTACAAGTAAAAAGTAATCTCTAAAAATGTACTTCGTTACAAGTATATATAAAAATGTTTACTTAAGTACTGTAACGAAGTAAATGTACTTCGTTAGCACTGAGAAGATTGTTGACATTGGCTTGTTGTGACTTGTCTTGAGCAGAAGATTGTTGGCTTTGGCTTGTTGTGACTTTTTCCTGACTGGAACATAAGAATGTTGATGATGTTTTGATTTGGTGGTTGTTTGTTGACATTTGTTCATATAATCCTTGTCCCTAGTAGAGTGACTATGGATGTGCACCAGGGTATGAGGTTTGAGTCAGCTACATGTAGCTTACTTGGTTATTTCATCAATACTTAATGCAGTTTACAGTGGGGACATACGACGGGTACATTTACTGTGTGGAGCGCCGTGGAGCTGTGAACAGAGCTTTGTACTTTTCACCGAGAGAACCCGGTTCCGAATCCTGTGCTGCGGTGTTGAACCTTGGGCACGTTTGGTCACTCTACCTTGCTCCAGTTCACTTGGCTGAATGAATGAGTACTTGGCTATGGACAGTGGTGGATATTTGTGTACGGATAGTCTTTGTGCATTAATTGCAGCGTGGCTGAATTCTTCCCAGAGAAGTCAAGATGGTGTTCAATTGAACAGATGTGCCAGGGAGTAACTTGTAAAGTGCCTTGAGTCCTGAGGACTGGATACTGTGCTATATATAAGAACTTACCTTTAGTTTACCTTTACTGTGTAGGCTCATTTACGTCCCCCAGTTATAGGTAGAAGGGTTGACGTTCACCTTTAAACATTAGTTTTAATATCTCATCCAAACGATAGAGATTATCACAAAATCAAGCTTAGAGAAATTAGAAGCAGAACCAACGAAATCATTTTCTAGCTGTGCTTAGCCCCACCTCCACCTGTTGAACACAACAATAATGCTTATCCTTACCGTAAGGCTATATAAAATGTAAAACTGGTGCTGGTGAAAACAGAAATACAATTAGCTATTAATATTGGTTCCAAATCCTAAATTGGCAACTTATCTAAAACAGAAATAGTTGCTGGTAACAATTTGGGAAGGTCTGTGACAATAATAACTGCTAGAAACAACAAGGGAAAATCAGTTTAACAGAAATAGCAGCTAGTAACAGGTCTGTGTAACGGGAATATTATGCTGCTGCTAGTAACACTCGACAGACACGTAAGAAACCTAGAAGGAATTGCCTCAACACTCGGTCGGACAGTCAACAAACTACTTAGAGTGGGTGTAAATAGCATAAAGACCAAGTCTGAGGACATGTGTTTGACAAAACGTCGTGTCACATTAGAGTGTGGGAGGGCATGACGTCACTAATGTCCTCCTACGTCTTAGCCAGTCAATTGTCTATGTGCCGGCGGGCGTTGGAGACACCCACGCTGTCACTGCAGGACGTGGTGGCAGTTGTGCCTGCCACAGACGTCTCCAGACTGGATCTGTGGAGATGTGGCCTCTTCTTTGACATGTATTGCATTGCTTCCTTGGGCATGTGCTTTACTTGATCTTATTAAAGCTCCTCTCAAGCAGTGTTGTGCTCATGTTCCAAGAAAACAATTACGTTTGTACATACACTTTTAATACACCTAAATTATACCTGCATAGTATGTGTTTGTATGTTTTTACTTGTCATTATTTATTTTAAAATTACATGTCATTACCGATTATACCAAATACTGCAGATTTTATTTGACTTTTGAAAACTTGCGAGGCGATTCGTTATGCTGTGGGTGTCGACTACATGTTACAGGAGAATGTTTCCAGCATTGACAATTCCCGGGCTGAAGACACGCGAGTCATTCCGTGTCAGATGAACAAATTTTCTGGCAACTTTCTTCCACACCATCTTAGAATTGGCTGATTTTTTATATGTCAAAATATGCATCAAAACTAGCTTATCATGAAAATGTTAGCTTCATTTAATGATTTTCAAAAAAATTTTGGAGATCTAAAGTAACTTTTATCAGATTTGTCACGATGAGCTAAAATACAATTTTCAGGGGTTCATAAAATTGTGAGTAGTTATCACAGAGCTTTGGCACCTGCAAGTTGAGGTTTTGTTTATTCTGGCTCACGTTTGTAAAAACATGATACCCAATAGCGACTGATGTTTATGTTCAGTTCCCAGAGTGGTCTAGTTGCTATTCCAAAAGAAATCTGATCACTTACATTGTGTGTTTGCATCACGCATCTCATATCAACAAAATGGATAAATCGTATTTTGACCATACACAAACATGGTCATATCTCCAGAGGTAAAGTCACACAACTTAAGACACTTTACAGGTGTATTCTTTAAATGTATATTAGCAACCATTAACACATTAGATGTATTCTTCTTAGTTTGGATTTTATGAATTTTTTGATTAATTTGTGTCTGTGCAAAGATATTAAATGCTTTCTATATTCACTCTGGATATAATTTCAGGATATAGTATGAAACATTTTAACATTCAACACTAATATATAGTAATGCATGACATTACATTTATAGAGAACATTCTTTTACCTGGTGACAAGTGGGCATATTTACCGCTGCTTGAATGCCGAAAACTGCCACACAATTGGCAATGACATCCTTGTCAAGCCTGTACTGCCTGGCAGATTGTCCAAGTACAAATGGTGTTGGAACTACCCTCAAGATTGATAATTGGAACCCAACATTCATCAGTTGCTGCCCAAGTGAGAATGTTGTGCGCTGGTTCCTCTTCGTGAACTTGACATGTACATCTTCATGTTGTTCAGAATGCTCACTAAATCAGTCCAATGTACCAATCATTGCTGTACACAGCAGCAATATATTTTCCACCCTGGTACTGTTCCGTGTCCGTGTCATCTGATACTGTGTCTGTATTCATCGTCCTTGTAAAACTGGAGAATGGCTTCCACTGTTGTATTAGGAAGTGCTTTTCTTTTTCAGGTTCTGCCAGGATACCAGATTTCGTTTTCGGTGTTTGAGATTTTCTAACAAGAAATTTTGATACTTTAAATTCTTGGACTGTTTTCTCTACTGACCAGCTTTCTGGACCAAGTGTTAGCATTTGCAGTTTTTCTAACTGCGTGGACGCTGAACATTTCACCTGTAGTTGGCTCATCAAGATATCCAAGTCATCACACTTTGTACATATCCACTTTTTTCTACCCCAGAGATTTCATCTTGAAATGTCCAAAGTTTGGGCACTTTGGCAGTGATAGTTTTGCCAATGTTTCTAAGCGTTCACTTGGCATAAGACACACAATCCTGGACTCTGATTCCATGTTCTTTACAGGTGAAACACCAAGTATTTTAAAGCTATCATCCAAAATGTTGGCACTCGTATAATCACAAGGTGGGTTTCCTTCATCAGAATCAGCAGGGCTATTTTGTCATAAGTGATTTCAAGAGTTGATTCCTGAACATGAAGCTTTTTTTTATACATGTAGGGCATATTTTTTGGCCTGGTTTGATGTTTGATCTTATGACAGCGTAAATTTGATTGGCAAGATCTTCACTGACCAGCCGAAGGGATCCTTTAATTGCAGATTTATGAAATATGAACGGATCACAGCATTTCAACTGTAGAGATGAATACTTTGAAAGCAGAATTTTTCATGGTGCATACAGACAGTAAGATTACTGGAAGCACTTTGAGGTTGTCAGTCACTTCTCCATAATGTCAGTTTCTGCTCTTGATCTGTAAACTCTGAAATACACGGACCTTGATGACATTCGTTCTTCAACATGTCTCCAAAAGAACAAGTGTTCAATTTAAAAGAACTATTGTATACAACCGTATAAGCTAAATGCTACTAATTTCAAAAATTTATAAAATCCAGACTAAGAAGAGCACGTCTCTGAGTTTTTCACTGGTTCTAATAGACATTTAAATAACACACCCATAAAGTTTCTAAATTGTGTGACCTATAAATGGCAGTTTTAGATTCCCCATATGTCATTTAGTGTATATGCCAAATTCCAAAACTCTGTGATAAATATTCACAATTTTATGGGCTCCTGAAAATGGTATTTTAGCTTGTCGTGACAAAGCTGATAAAAGTTACAAAACTTTAGATATCCGCCAACATTTTGAAAATTGTCCAATGAAGGTCAATTTTCAGGATGAGCTAGTTTTGATGCATGTTTTGATAAAAAAAAAACCAGCCAATTCTAAGACGGTGTGGTGGAAGCCATTTGTTCATCTGACACGGAATGATCCATGTCTGTTAATCTTGTTACTTGTCATTACTGATATTATTTGTAAGTCATCCCATGCACAGATTTTTTAACTAAGTTTAGTTTTAAGACATGTCTGTATATTTATATTTTTTATTTTAATGCATTCATGACATGTATGTATGGAATATTTGATGTATATATGTATTTTTGTCCCCTTTGTTGAGATGTCTAAACTTGCACTGGAAGATTTAGTAGGATCTGCAACATTCCTATATATACTAGTGTATCTTAGAGGTATATTATTTGCAATTCCTACATTTTTACAAATTCCTATGTTTTCCTGATAATTTTGGAGGTTGATAATGTCTTGTTATTCATCACAAGATTATTGTGGTAGAAAACTGTGTTTATGTCCACTTACAAATAGGGGGGGGGGGGGAGATCTGATTGTGATGTTTGAGCTGCTGTTATTTTAATATGCCTAAATAAAAAAAAATTGGTAAACAAATTTATTTACCAATTATGTATATCGTTAAATAGAATATATTTGCGAAACTTATTCCAAAGTATTATACTACTACTTATAAAATCATACTAAAGAGAGGTGGGGCCATTCCTACTTTATTTACCGCTCTAAAAACCCTGCGTACACTGTTATTGTATTATAAGTAATGAGGAGAAAAGCCTTGTAAGTAATTTTTTGGGAAACCTGGTTCTATTGTCATGTTTTATTTATTTAAGATTACACTAGATTACTGATTAGTCAGTGTACTTTGTTTCTCAAACAGTAAATCCTATTTATATGCATGGGATTGTAAGACATGAAATAGATATGTATATATCCAGGCAAATAAGTTATCTTTTCTTGTATTTCACTGTCAATTTTACTGTCTTTTTTTCCAGTGAATATAAGGTGAAAATATGTTAAACCATCAGTCTAATGAATCTCTTCATATATATAACTGAAGCATCTAAAGAGAATGCTGCTAAGAATGTTGTCAGAATCCTCCGCACTAAGGAAAACTACTTTTTACTGACCAAAGACATGCAGACAACAAAGCCAAACTTAGGCAATTTTTATTTATTGTTTTGATAATTGTGTAGAAACATCAGGCGGGTAGAATGAAGGATTCAATATGGACGATTAATCACGTGGTAGTTGGGCCTGGTCAAGAGCCAGTCATCCTTACTCAATATGCCCCACTGTGGTCATCCATCATGGCCGTCTTAGCTGCGCAGAAGCTAGAGCAGATGCCGCACAACTGTAATGTATCCAACATATTTTATGTCCTTTTGCCATGACTTTCTGTTTACATTATCATACAGCGAATTGGTTGAACTATTGCCTGGATGTATTTCTGTCTGCATCTACAAAAACAGAGCAGTTCCGCGGCTATCTCCTTCACAACATCTGATATCTGTGGAACCATTCGCATGTATGACAAGCCGACCACGGCCTATGACGTCGGCAATCCTCAGAAGACCCACCAGAGATTCCACAGATAGTTAATGCAAATTCCCTGTCCCCAAGAGGGGAATGTTCACGAGCGTCACTGACTTGCAGTGTATTTACTCCAGTTGACCAGCCATCTGGATGTAAACTCCATTAAGATATTCTGATTCTGTACCCGTCGGAATCGACGTCGTATTGTTGGCATTTCGTGTCACCCCCGCTCGCATCGGATGCGTCACTGTCAGACGACGTGAGCTTGTTATTTGCCGATGTCATCCAGATAAGGCCTCCTCCAAGTTTAGTTTATTTCCTGATGAATCCGTGAGGCCATGTGATTCGTAATCATTATCGAACTCGCCCCGACAGCGGGAAGAAGTGGATCCTGTTTGGCGGCTTGTTTCTCCGTCTTACAAAAATGGAAGCATTTACGTTGACCAATTAGTGGACATGAGGGCCAGGCAATTAGCGATGATGTAATCTGTGAGATAATCCTTGACCAGTGGGTATTTATAATATATGTTGTGATACAAAACCAACAGCTCCAGATGATACCTGGGCAAGAAGAGATCTTTTATTGTGAGTGGGCAGTTCTTTCTTTCTGGATGCAGTAATATTTGTTATTGTTTATTTAAGACTTGACACTGAGATTGCAATCCACAGCAAAAACACCAGAGGTCATGTGGACAAGATCGTTTTTGACTTACCAAGAGTCCCGCTTTTTGTATCTAGGTGTATACCACCCTTCTGAGATATTTGTGTAAAAAATAACATTAAAAAAAATTATGCTGCCAGCATCTACACAATTAATTTATAGATAAATTGTTCCAATCCTTATTAATCCTCTCTGAGAAAGAATACTTTCTGATATCATATCTGCACTGGTCCTTCTCTAATGTTACATGGTGTCCTCTGATCCTACCATTTAAGTGAGAACAGAATACATCTGTCAATATTTTCATAACCAGTTAATACCTTGTGAACTTCTATTTGATTGATCACCTCTTAAGCTCCTTGTCTTGAAATATATACATCTGATGTAGATGTGTGACAAGCTGTTGTGGTCTTGGCTTGGGGCTCATTGACTCAGTAAGCCATTGACAATCACTGTGACAGGCCTGTAAGTCACAAGGGGGTTCCCCTGCCTCAGTCAGTGCATGCTGCGTGCTCACACCCAGCAACATGCAACTCTTGCTCCCATCACGCATTATGCACTGGCTCTACATGCTTGGCTAGAAGCAGACGGTATATCTTGCTCTCTTGACCTCTCCCATAGATTGCAAAGCTGTGAGTCGCAGCAAGATGCAGTTGTGCTGTCACTGAGCTTCCGGGCACATCCAGGAAGTGTGTTTCTGCAGTTCCTGGAACAGTATTGTTGGATGCCTCTGACAAGGGTGAGGTCTCTGCTTTGTGTGGTTCTACTGTCAGCACAGCAGGTGAGGCTAGTTGGCTGTAGTGAATACAAATGGAAGGTCGTGTATGGATTCTTCTGTGGTGTGTTGGAGTAGATTTATTATATGAGCTGTCACCTCATTGTGGTGGCTGACTGTGGTTAGGAATTGACATGATGCTGCGGCAAGGTTCCTGCTGTTAACAATGGAGTAATGTAGAGATGTCTACGCAGATAAAGAGTGAGAGTCCATACAGGGAGAGAGATGATTGGAGAAGTAAACATGTTGACTTGGTGGAAAAACGTACTCTTTTGATTCATAAGATTTCCATCTAGAATTTCTCACATATCTAACACTTTTGGATTATTGTGAGTCCAATATTTCTTGTATCTGTGTAACTCGTACATCCTTCTCAGATATTTGTTATTTTTGTCATGTCAGGTATTCATGTTGCTAACATTTAGATTTAAGAAATTCTGACTAAGAGATCAGCAAGGATTATACACTTCAAATCATTGACCATCAAAGGGTAATGCGGTTCACAGCAATATTGCAGAGAAAGCTTGCTTCGAAGCTGGAGTGAACATGTTGTGACGGTAAACTTTCAAATAGTGATCATTGTTACACGCTTAGTTAACACAATTTTGTGATAACAGTCTGAAGAACATTATAGTATCCAATGAATAAGTAAATGAGGAGCAGTCTGCCTTCTTTTAATACTGTACTAAATTATGTATGGTTATTTCGGACATACTTCAAACTAACAGTGGCATAGTTATCTATCTTGCTCTCTATCTTGCTCTCACTCTTTCCATCGCTACCTCTCTCTCACATCTCACTCCCTCTCTCTCTTGATCTTTCTCTCTCTCTCTCACACATCTCACTCCCTCTCTCTTGATCTTTCTCACTCTCTCACACATCTCTCTCTTGCTCTTTCTCACTCTCTCACACATCTCTCTCTTGCTCTTTCTCACTCTCTCACACATCTCTCTCTTGCTCTTTCTCACTCTCTCACACATCTCACTCCCTCTCTCTTGCTCTTTCTCACTCTCTCACACACATCTCACTCCCTCTCTCTTGCTCTTTCTCACTCTCTCACACATCTCACTCCCTCTCTCTTGCTCTGTCACTGTTTCACTCTCTCTCTCCCTCTCTCTCTCTCCCTCCCTCTCTCCCTCTCCCCCTCCCTCTCCCCCTCCCCCCTTCCCCTCCCCCCTCCCTCTCCCTCTCTCTCTCTCATCTCACTCTCACACCTCACTATCATCTCTCTCTCACTTGTCTCGCTCCCTCATCTCACCCTCTCTCTCTTGCTCTCCATCTCTCTTACTCTCACTCCCTCTCTTGCTCTCTTACTCTCACTCCCTCTCTTGCTCTACATCTCTCTTACTCTCACTCCCTCTCTTGCTCTCCATCTCTCTTACTCTCTCTTCCTCTCCATCTCTCTTACTCTCTCTTACTCTCCATCTCTCTTACTCTCTCTCTTCCTCTCCATCTCTTACTCTCACTCCCTCTCTTGCTCTCCATCTCTCTTACTCTCACTTGCTCTCCATCTCTCTTACTCTCACTCCCTCTCTTGCTCTCCATCTCTTACTCTCTCTCTCTTGCTCTCCATCTCTCTTTCTCTCTCTTCCTCTCCATCGCTCTTACTCTCTCTTGCTCTCCATCTCTCTTACTCTCTCTGCTCTCCATCTCTCTTACTCTCACTCCCTCTCTTGCTCTTCATCTCACTCTTTTTCTCCATCTGACTCTCTCGCTCACTCAGTTTTATGTGGAGAGATCAGATTGCGATACTAAGTTGCTACACTTTTGAAAACAGACACTTGTGAGGTTATATATATATTATGCTCTTCAAGAAGTTAAGAAACTGCGTCTTTGCGCAGGACTCACTGCTGTTCGTTTCATATAACAAACGTATGGGCGCAGCAACCTTCCACTCATTTAAAACTGTAAACTCAATTCTGGTACAAAGTGTTTGGCATTTGCGTCTCAACAGATGTGTTCTTTCATGCTTTTATTGTGTTATATGTCTGGGATTACAAATGTGTTGTTGCGTGGTGTTGATGGGGGTCGACATGACTACCAGGTACTCTGAAAATGGTGGATGCTACAACAGTGGAACTCTGCACAGAAACAACCTACAACCCATGGCTGTTCTGAGAGTGTTACATATTTCAGGCGCAAACAACAAACCAAAGCACACTTGAATAAAACTCACACAGAATGGTATAGTGCTGTTGACATTAAAGTCCTGTAAAAAATCCTATCAAAATATATGTTGTTGATTGGGTGGTTTATATAAGAGTTTATTTTGAAAACTATTATAATTAACTTTTGATATGTGCTTCACTAGGGCACGATTTCTTCTACCAAATGTTCACTAAAAGATGTCTCTTCAATTCAGAAGTTAATATTACATTATTAGCGCTAGAAAATTGTAGCTGAAAACGATTTGGTGTAAACACTAACCTAATCGTTTACCAATGCCAAATATTCCTTTCAGCATTTATTTAAAACAATTGTTGGAAGAATTGAGGAAATTGTAAGTAGTGCCGCTGTCGTTGTTCTAAAGGAGTTGTGGCTGTTTCAGGGAGGATCTGATCGTAGTTATCCTGTGTGGTCCTGTAGTCAACATCCGCCCTGTCTCCACCGCCATGTGACACCACTAGAGCGCGCCACCAGTGCCAGTAAGCTCCCGGCCAATCACGTTGACAATTTAACTAAACCACGTAAGTGATGTTTCATGGTCGTGTTGATGAGATCTTTCTAGTGTAAAACCTGTTTTGCTTGGATTAGCAGGCCGTGGAACGTGTGTGAAATATGTTCTTGCAAATTCCGTATATATATATATATAAGTTACTGCATTGGTTAGATCATAATAATTAAAGTCATGTAGTTAACACAAAGAAACTATGTTATTAAATGAGTTATTCAATTCTAAGTGCATTTAAAATTATTTTACATTCACAATTATAATCAATAATTACACCTATAAACAAAGTAAATTAAATGCTCATACATTAGCACGCTTAATTAAGAATTCACACGTCCGATAGAACAGAGAATAGAGGGAGACCAAGCTAACCAAACAGACTCAATATGCATTTATACACTTAATGCACTTACATTTTGGTATCTCTTTCTAGCTATATTGCCCAGTCTTTCTTGTTATGGGCCAGAGACTTGATTCACATTTGAAATTAAATTATGTGGTTGGATTTGGACTGTACCTCCTGTCACTCTCTGGTGATATCTAGGTAATTTACTGATTAATCCTTGTTTAAAAAATAAACAGTTTTAAAAGTAAACATATAAATAGTTGTTGTAATGCACTGACATTAATATATATTAAATGTTTGCACCAAAACATTTGTTTCAAGTCTATGTTCTGCTCTTAAGCTATGTTGTATGTTTTTTTGTGGAAAATGTTTACTTTGTTTAAATTTAGTTACTTTGATAAGTATCATTACAGTAATATTTGGCCTTTGCATCATTCTCTTCACCTTGAATATATGCGTTTAGCTGAAGTTTGCAGCCAGTGAATGTGTAAATGCTAAGGGTGTATTTGTTTTCAATTAGACTCAATCCAATGCTTGTTTTTATAAGATAAGAAATTACATTTAGTAATATTTAAAATTGCTGTTTAAAATTGCAACAGTGCAATATTTTTGCACCGGTTCGTTTATGCCCTGTCACTTTGTAACCTTGTTATGCAGAGAAATGTTCACTTTCTCTGTTTGTATTAACAATTCAGTAAATAAATGCATTCTGACGAATAGAATCGTAAATGTGGTTGCATCAGGTGTGATACGCTGACTATTTTCTATTAGTTTCTCCAAAACACATATTTACAGGTTGATACTTTCAACTGATATAATGTTAACCTATAAAGTTTCATAAATCTCGAGTCCTGCCACACTGCGCATTATTCCCAGCAGATATAGGGGTTGTTTCCTCATAGTCGATGTGGAAATTCAAATTCAGCATTCACAAATTACAAGTATTCTCATCTCTGAAACACCTTTTCCAACTATATTTCTGCATTTAATATACACTGTATAAACATATTTAATACATCCACACATGGCTGCCTACCATTACGGATTTTCCGTAATCATTAAGGAAATTCACCTCAGATTACGGCATTACGGAAACTGCCACCGCCGCTGATGACTGCTGTGGAACATGGCAAATGAGCATATTATGTCTACGTCTGTCAGTCAACAGCAATTACAACGGCCAAAAAATATCAGTGTCATTAATGCGTGTCTATTTAATTAATACAATTTACTGGTGTAGAATTATATCATGAAAGAAAACAATTTAAATGATCTTAGGTAGAATCATTAAATTACATTAAATAGTTATTCTGAAAGTTATGAATATAATTATAAGATGTCTAAGAAGAATATAAAATGAGTATTACATTGTTGTAATGGCATTATAAAACTATCATGTTTTTAACCAACGGTTTTATTTCAATACAACAATTTAACTTTGTCATTGACTGTTAATAATAATTATAATGTTTCCTGCTGTGTGTTGTAAATTAGAAGCTCGTTGGATGATTATTGTCTATTCACTGGCGCTGTCTTTCTCACGGTGATGCTCTACCGGCGTAAACACTTGGGCATGTCTGGCCATACAGGCACTCTGACAGCTGTAATTAACACAATGTAACTTAGGCCGTGTTCACATACAACTTTCATCCGCAGTAGGATGTGGATCCCAATTCGGGTAGCGCAGTGGGAACACCCTTGAGTTGCATTAAGCTACCCGAATTCTATTGCGGGAAAATCTATGAATTATAATTCGGCTAACCGAATTACAATGCGGATCAAGCCAATGTGAACGCTACGTTTGCTTTGATTCAGCGATGCTGCACGGCAGAGGGATGTAGTCTCACGCAGAGTATGACTTATGACCCGAACACTATCCCTCCTGGTGCACTAATTTGGTTGGCACTTTGATCTGGCCTAACTTTGTGTATGTGAACACAGCCGATTTAGTTGAACCGCATCGAAATTCGGTTGAAAATTATAATTGAACACGTCCTTATTGGATGTTGCTAAAACAAGCATGCCTTTGAAGGGCTAACCAATGACCTTAACTGCCGACAGGAGTTACAGTGTAGCAACACAATAATGATGTTCAAACAAAGTATATCTACTTTTGATGTTTAAACTAATAACTTCCTGGATTCCCAGGCACCATGCACAGGCTGTATCTGCATAAGAGAAAGGTTTGATTGGCAACCTTGTGGACCGGGGAGCGGGGCAGGGTGCGACGGGGGGGGGTTATTACGGAAACTGTTTTTTGTTAGGTAGGCAGCCCTGCATCCACATTGTTTACATTATAGTCCAATATTTAATAAATAATGTAAATTTTCTTTAGATACATACATTTAAGAGGTGCCTTACAGAGGCATGTTGCTTGGTGATAGAATGTTGATCCATTGAGAAGACCAGGGATTGAGTCCACTTACTATTGTTTCAAAACTCGGATAGTTTTCTTCATACCACCGTGCCCCAGTTCTCTCAGGTGTATAAATGAGTGCCTGTCTCTAAACAGTGGTGCATGCCTTTATACATGATCAAATTTTGACCAGTCCAAAAATTTCCTGGTACATACATGCGTCCATTCATGCACAAACGTGCATATATATATATATATATATATATATATATATATGCAGTTACACACATTTTAAAGCAGTGAGAGTCAATAATATATATAAGGTTTGTTTGCTCCTAAAATGTCCACCAGTCCAAAATGAATTCAGCCTGTCCAATGGGTCTCCAGATAAAGCTATGCAGTGGCTGGATTCCAATGATGGAATTATAAGAATGAACAGCATTCTCTCAGCATAAAGAAGATGAGATTATGCATGCATATCTTCTGGGTGCAAACTGTAATACAGTCTGAGCAATACATGTTAGAAGGTTGCAGTATGAAATGAATACTTATAATGCTTTGTGGTAATCAAAATTAACTGATTCATGAGGGAACTTTAAAATGGCTGATTTGTGACCAGTATGTCCAGCGTTCGAAACAAGCGCTTGACCGGTTGTCCGGGGCAAGTGATTTGTTGTCCGGACAAGTAGAATGATCTGCATGGATGTCTGGTGGACAAGTGAAAATTACAGTAAATATATTGTGACGTATGCAAAATTATAGCTTTCTAATTTGTAGAAATTATAGTGAAATACAGTTTGCCAGCGATCACGCACGTTGCAATTTCGTTAGTGTGTTGGCGTCATCTGCACTGATCTAGCACTGCCGTTCTCGTAGGAAAAGCTAGTTCAGTTTTACCGGAGGTCAACTTGCTTCCATGCATGGATCACATTTGATGAACTTAATAAATAGTATATTCCAGTATCACTACCTTTTATTAGAATAATTATGTAGTAGGCCAGTTAACCAATATTAACCAATGCAGACTCGGCAGTCTTTAACTTCGCGAAGTCACCAAGCGTTGGTTCAGCAGATCAGCAAAATGTTGTCAGCACCGGATGAATTTTTAGCTCTCCGGTGAACTTGTGGTGGTATGTTAATACGGAATGTTAACAAACATCAAGAAGTGTTGTCGTGTCTTCATCACATTTATTTTACCACAAATCATGAGTTTAGGGACACTGACTTTTTACGAATGTGGAAAACGGACTGAATTAGCATCCGTCGGACGAACATTCCCTGATTGCAGAACCTACAGAATCGATGTTTTGAAACATGATTTAACTTAATAAATGTAAATTACAATTGATATACGCAACATTAAGACAAAATAATGGTTGCATGACAGGATCTAAACGACTGAAATCCAAATTAATTTAAGCAAGACGCGCAGCCGCCGGGTGCGGCACGGCGACCTACTATGGCAGTCTATGTGTGACAGGAACGTTACAATGTCATTCAATCTATACATTATAACTGTAAGATGGTCCCTTGTAAATTTAATTATGGTATACTTATAATTGTTTACATATTACTGACATAATATTATTTATATTGATCTAATAAGAATAGCAAAGATGTGAATTTATCTGCTGGTGATCAAATAAAATTTATCTTCAGATTGTAAAATACAGAACTTTGTACATACTAAAAAACAATATCACATTAGTTTTGTCTGTGTGACAAAATTGTGCTTCCTGGCTTTGCATTGGTTGTGCTCCGGGTGGTTGGGTGGGATTTAATAGATTTCAAAACTATTTGTCCAGTGGACAAGTGAAAAATTTGGGCTTATTTCTATGGCTGATATCTTTGAATTAGATGTATATGAAGCAGGACACTTGCAATCAAATTTAGTCTCACGAGAGAGTCATGATTCGCAGAAAGATGTAATCTCATCTAAGGCTTGTTTGTCCTTTTAGGGAGAGAATGAGCCTAGTCTGAGCAAATGTGAAAATCACTGATGATAGAGTTTACTACTGGAGCCAAGTGATAATAAACTGTCAGTATACTCATATTACTTGATCATTTGTATGTGTGATATTATTACTGGCCCTGGTTGGTCTCCATTTTTACAATGTGGATAGTCAGGTAATAACCATAAATATTTAAGTCACATATTCATATTGGTTTATAGTCAATGTTGTATCGACAAACTTATTATTAGTCTTTTATTTGTAATTCATTTATTGTACACATTTGGTTATGTCTGTGACATGATAATTATGCCACTGATTTTTTTTACTGAACATTGTATGTATTTATTAATAGTTTCATGAAATGTATAATTTGTTTATAAATTGTAGGCATAGTACTATGCAATATTGTTACTTAATAATATCATTATCCTTGAATTATAATATTACTGTTATTTTGTTGGGAAAATGTTTTCGTTTTTCTCTTGTATTTTGTATAAATTGTTGTTATTAAGATTTTATAGTGTCTAACTTTGGGAAAAAATACTGTTTTACTGGTAACTATCTTCACACTTATGTGAATTTCCTGATTCGTTGAAATGAACAATGACCTCTATTGGCAACTTAGTTAATTACCAAATATTATATGTATAATGATATTACATATCTCATATATAGCGCCTCATCCAAATAATTATTCTCGGGCACTTTGCAAGTTGAACATGTAGTTTAAAACTCTTCTTTTTGAGAACTAATTCTATGTAAAATGATTGGGTAGTACCAGTTGTAGAGAAGAGAAGTTACCCGGTCACAAAGATCAATATTATGAATATTGGTTACTGATATTCCTCACACGTTGCGATGCTCCCTCCACAGTCCTTGCGATGCTCCCTCTACAGTTGTCAATGCCAGACGCAGTTGTGGGTTTCTTAGAACGTTCCATATTCTGTCTCCCGTCAAGTACGTGACCTTTGTGCACTCCCACTGGGCCACTAGTGCACAGAGCCAAGGTCACAACGAGAGGAACTCTGGGGGGATGTAGAAGCTACACTCTCACTGTTGTCTGCTCATTCATAGCAACTTGTGGGAGTTTTGTGGTCAAGTCTTCCGGAATAAAATATGTGTCTTTCCTGGTATATGATGTTACATTTTATTGTAGGTAGGTAGGACAAGTTTTATTATTTTCCTGGGGGAGATATTCCAGGAAGTAATCATGACATCCAGTGCCGAATCCTTACAGAGAATCACCCCCAAAGTCATCAAGTCATTGACTTTATTGAATTCTGCTTATCAACGATTTTATATGGTATATAATACAAAAGACAATCATTTTAGTTACCCTACAGTGTTGTTACAAACTGCAGGATAGCAAATTATTACTTTTTAGCAGTAAAATTAAAAAAAAAATGTCACCAACACTTTGTTCAAACCAGTAAGCAAATCCTGACTCACCAAAAATAAACAGTCTGAATGTCGCTATGTGGTTTTGTCATTATCTTCCTGCTCATATCCTTGGTTTGATGCTTTCTCTGGTGTTGAAACATGCATCTAATGACCAAGTAATTACCTTGATATTTGACCGTTTGACCTTGAGGTAACAATCAGACTATAAAGAGATGGCTTAAATTTTGTATGATTCTCGATATCACCATGGTTGGGTTGACTGTGGATAGCTAGACACATTTGCAGCTTCATATCGCGTGCATGCATGTACAAGTGCCTGCACATGCATGTCTGCAGCACCCTGAACTGATCGCAGTTCATATTGGCTTCCAGAGTGAGAATTCAGTCATGTCAATGCAGCCTCTTTTGTTACAGTTCCTTTAGACATTTTGGCATTCGGTTTCAGCCATTATTGCGCACACAGGCAATACGCTCTAGGCCTACAGGGTTGTGCTCTTTTGTTTCATAACAGGATGCATGTGTGATGACATTTAATGGATCTAGTGTTTATGGTTTGATGCAATCGTCATTTGTAACAAATAGCAGGTGAACAGTTGAAATTAATTGTTTTACTGACTTCATATATCTCGTTGCTGCCATAGTACAATTATCAGCTCAGCAAAGCATACATTTTATAACCGGAAGGATGATAATTAAATAGTTAATAGTGAAATAGCCTGATCAAATTCAGACATGCTGGTGTGAATTTGTTAAATCACCTTTTTGTTAAAAATAGGTTTCCTTATCAAAAGATAAAATCTGTTAGAAATTATGATTACATTTTGGGATTCACAAATAGCCATCAATTGCAACATAACTAAATACGTTTTTTACATATTCATTCATGTACGTATTAAAAATGAAACAAAACAAAATATGTCAGACACAATTTGAAAAATTAATAATAACATTCCGTCTCATTTATTTCCCTCTGGCTCTCTGCGAACCTGTAGTTGAATTTGATGCTTGCCTCAAGTTGATAACCACAAGGGGCATGTGAGATGATGCATGCATGACATGCACTTGATATGGCCGCCTCTGATCACTACGTGACTATCATGCTTGGTGAAGTGAATTTAATTGTCAGTGAGTTTCTTCCCTTGAAAGGTGCACATTAAAGTAACTAACGATCGCATCCTCTGCCCAATTTAATAGCAATTTCTTTTGCACCAGTGGTCGATGGTCGCCTGCTTGATGCTGGCTACTTGGCTGTTATAGCATCCTTATTAGAATCTTGTAGGATCACTGCATCTTGTATTGTGTATTATAATTGTAATTAGCATCAAGTTGGAAGAATACATTAACAATGAAGGCAGTCAGCAGCAGTTCAAACAGTGAAGTAAGTTCCAATTCATAAGTTTATTATAAAGAAAATTTATAAAAAAATATTATTGTAATGTTTTATATAAATTTATGTAGATTTTTATAATGTTTAAATCAGCTATTTAGAAAATTGAGTTGTTTGTAATATATTTTGTCTGGTCAGTTGGAATGTTTTGTACGTTTGTTTCATAAAGGAATAATTAATTTAGTTGTTCCAATCAATTTATAAAATGGATCTTAAATCTTAACGGTTGTATAGTCAAAATAGTTTAGAAGTAAAATGTTTCCAGAGGCAATTTTACGTATGAATTTATGAATGGTCTCTTGAACCACAGGAAATCACAACTATGATAGTGATGCTAGGTTTTTCAAAACGATTCGTATAAAATGTTTACTTTTGAATTTATATCCATGACGTCTTTGTCCTTGAGAAGGGAGAAGAGAGGAGCTAGACAAAATACCTATAAGTGGAAAAAACATTTTTTAGCAGACATGCTTAACCGTGGATGCGACACGTTTAACGAATGCAATTACAAATGAATGCCACTGTTGCGAGAACGACCCGAGGATCACATATATCTTACAACTGCCTCTATTGGCTGTCAGTATAGAACTTTTGCGTGCAAGTTATCGACGTGGAAACCTCCATTTGATCATCCACAAATCCTGTTTATTATGGCAGATTCATCTGACTTGATTATATAGAGGGTATAATTAGGCAGCTGCGAGGGCAGAGGGGGTTCTCAAAGTAATGGGCGGGAAAGGCCTGCAAAGCGTGGGATCCACACGGATTACAAGGAAGTAAAGCGTGTCGTATAAAATGTTGCCATGGGATTGTCAGCTGGCCGTGTGCTGAGCTAGAACTACACACGCGTGCGTGCGTGCGTGCGTGCGTGTGTGTGTATAGTAGTATATATATAAATACACTGTTGCAGTGCACAGGGTTTCTAATCTTTGTTTGATTTTTTGGTTCTGTTGTTTCATTTTGTTCAGTTTAAAATTAAGAAATGGAGATTAAAGTGTAATTATTGTTGAAAAGACATTAAATATGATGCTTGGGTTGGTAATGAAATATTTTCCTGTGGTTTGTCTTTGATTACCGGATATATATGAAAACATAATTTTTATATGTTATTATTTGATTAGACAGAAATTACAGTGACATCCATTCTGTATTTATGTTATAAAGGGATTAGTCGTTTAGTCCAATGAAGGAATGCATTATAATCAAGTAGTGCAGCTGTATTGGCTTTTTAAAAACCATACAATGCGTTAAATAATCTTGTAGTTTGCCTTGTAAAAAAGATTTTTCTCTGTCTGAATGTAGCCTGGGGATAAATCCTTGAAATTGATTTAAATGGCTCTTTTATCTTGAATGCTTTGCAATTACAAGGGAACCTCTCTATTATGGTCATCTACAGGACTGGGCCAAAGTGACCTGAATACCAAGGTGATTGTAGTACCAGGACTGATGTCCTGTAGTTTAAGATTAGAGCAACCTTGTCTGTTCAGCACACCAATGCAAATGCCACTGAATCAGTTTCACTTATACTGTGTCTCACTTGTTGTCATTGCTGTGCGTGCCCAACATCATTCCTCTGCTAATGCCAAGTTTGAATGATTTGTTTTGTGTTCGTTTAGTCAAATTGCGACGACTGTTTCAGTGTAATTAAGTAAGTTACAGAAATAATGTGTAGCTTTGCTCTCCTCGTGTGACCCTAACTGTATCACTGAGGGGAATAAATGTGTAGCTATGCTCTCCTAGTGGGACCCTAACTGTATCACTGAGGGGAATAAATGTGTAGCTATGCTCTCTTAGTGGGACCCTAACTGTATCACTGAGGGGAATAAATGTGTAGCTATGCTCTCCTAGTGGGACCCTAACTGTATCACCGAGGAGAATAAATGTGTAGCTATGCTCTCTTAGTGGGACCCTAACTGTATCACTGAGGGGAATAAGTGCAATGTTCAACTATAGTGGCATTTGTTACAGAGGCTGACTGGTGTAACAGTATCAGTAACAGTAACATGACTCCTGATATATGACTCCTGATATATACCATGTGGGACACTATTATCCTAATTTTGATGCAAGGCCATGCACTTCCTATGTCACAAATTATACATTCTGGATCTTTATAGAACTGATGTTTTAGCTCGTGACCTTCCATAAGTTAGGATTGTTTTTATTTTAAAATAATGATGATTTTCTTTTGGATTTGCTGAGACAAGAGGAATCGCAGTACATGTGTTTGCTAGTGAGACATACTGCTGTAGCAGAATAGTACCCTAAGACACACAAGTGACTGGAGGTGCTAGTTCAGTGAGTAGAATCACTGAGCAGTTGCGTGTGAACAAATTGACTGAGTGATTCCCGCGCCTGCATTATCAGTATTCATGTCTCACATACAAACTGCCCGTCTTTGGCTGTATGATAATGCGTTAAGAACGATCGAACAATCGCAACGGCGGCCTGTTTGGTGCCGCCCACGGTTTACGGCAACATTTTCTGTGCCCGCCATATCTCAACGTAATTGAATCTATGGGCAGTGGACGTGAAAATTAGCCTGTTTGCGAATTATCAAAGTTTAGCAGATGACAAAATTGAATTCCACGAGGACCCCGGCAGATCTTTAGAGAGGACTCATCGTTGCTGATGTCTATTGATTCCATCGCTAATGGTCTACAGCCTTTTGCGTGCTCCCTGTCGCCTTGACACAACACCGCTGTGTCATAGTTGGCAGGTTGGGGTATAAATAAACTAGACAAATCGCAGTGTTTCTGCATGAGTCTCCAATAAAGGCCAAACTCTGCTGTCTAGGACTTAAAAAAAATAAGGGAAACTTAGGACTAAGAGGCAAAGCTTCACAGAAGGAAATGCCGTGGATGTAATTGTAAAGGATGCTGTCTTGGGAGGGATTTAAATGTGGCTTCCTTTATAAAATACTCTCTTTTGATACAAATCTGGTTGTAAATAGACGCACATAATATAATAATGTTGGGCATGAAATAATAGTGTAATGCAAATTAAATTAATTTAACAAGATTCACACCCTAATAAGGAAGTTATTTGCTTATCTACAATCGACATGTTTTTCACTGTGAACTCCATCCTTGTGAGGTACTTGTCAATTCTGTCATGGTGCTTGTATTTACACAATCAGCAGACAGTTTGTTCCATTCATTATAGTCATATGTGAGAAAAATACTTTCAAATATATAATCTAACAAAACAAAAAAATATGTCAATATTTTATCGGGAGCTTGTTTCCTTAGATCGAAAACGGGCAAAATCTTTTCACTTTTCTTAAATCGATTGTGTGAGACTGGATATCTACAAACTCTCGCAGCAATAGTCACTCCGTTGTTATTGATCAACTTAACTCATCCTGTTCTTACAGATAGTGTGCAGTGGATAAACAACTGAGTTATGTATAGATGCCATCTACGCCTTCAACGACACAGTGAATAGGCTGCAATACCAGTGACTGCTGTTAATGTATGAATAATTATAATACTTACATGATTTAAATCCTTTTCATTGAGTATATATAGTACCAATGAGTTTGCGGTGTTTGTTTGCAGGATGATTATTTTCATATTCCTGTGGCTACAGTGTCAGTGTTGAGCTCGTTAAAACACCCTTGTCTGTTTCATTACCTGGAAGAATCTTCCTAGGCAAAGGGTGGTAGTAGCTGGTATTACACCAGCTCTGGCATACTGCCAACACAAATGCATGTAAGAAAGTTTGTTGAACGAGTTTCAGTTTTATTTTGTCCCATTTGTTGTCTTTGCCAAGTGTGTGTGTGTGTGTGTGTGTGTGTGTGTGTGTGTGTGTGTGTGTGTGTGTGTGTGTGTGTGTGTGTGTGAGTGTGAGTGAGTGAGTGTGTGTGTCTGTCTGTCTGTCTGTCTGTCTGTCTGTCTGTCTGTCTGTCTGTCTGTCTGTCTGTCTGTCTGTCTGTCTGTCTGTCTGTCTGTCTGTCTGTCTGTGTCTGTCTGTGACTGTCTGTGACTGTCTGTGTGTCTGTGCATGCATACATGTATGTGTGTGCATGCGTGTGTAGTTGTGTGGTGTGTGTGTGGGTGTCTCTGTGCATGTATGTTGGTGTGTGCGTGCATGTGTGCGTATGTGTGTATCCAAATTCAAAGAGTAATTCCAGGAACTTGCAGTTAGCCCGCCTGCCTCTGCTATAACTAATTATTATTTGAATGTTTTGTATACACTTTGAATTATCCATTTTGTTTCCATTAATTAAAATCACAAACAATGCCTCAGATAATTTAATGCATTTTGGCAGCTACAATGTCATCAGCGTATTTAATATAGAATAAGAACACATCAATAAATATTAGTAAATGTGGAACACAGTAAGTCGGTTTAGCCTTCAGCTACAAAAGGTTGATACCAGTACCATATATACAGCCATGTGAACTAAGGCAATGAGGACTGGAAGAAATTAGCAAACTTTGAAACAAACTGGCAAATTTGAATCAAAATGTTTCCAACCACAACACAATTGATGTACGTGTCGTGTTGTGTCATACAGCAATTTGTCCACTACAGTATTTTGTGTACTTTATTTAGGTAAATCAATTTCAAGTAAATACTAACTTTGTCTACATAAAATTAACCGTACATGGAACCAGATACCAAGGGTGTATATGGGCATTTGTCAAGAAAAGTGTCAAATTGGCAGAAATTCAGTCGTCAGCCCATATCTCAGCACATTTTGTATGTAGAAATATGTGTTTTTTCCTACGAGTACACAAAAAACATATCTACGTGTGCCGTATCAGATTATGCACATAGTGCAATACTTTATTTGCATTATGAGCGCTTACTTACCCCAAAATTACGGGACCCGTCAACATTCAATTACGCTTTTTTTATCTCTGATAAGGAGTACGTATAATACTAATACTATTTTGTAACAAATACATATTTGTACAAGTTATGGTATAATAAATTGTGATTGTTTTGTTAAATAATTATCTAGAGCACCAAACATGTCTGTCTCCGAATTTTATTTTATTAATACGACTCCGTTTTTTGGTGTGCTGATGCTGCCACAAGTTGGAATTAATACAAGCTAATGAAATTATTGTATGACTATGCCGTCAGTCGACGCTTCATTCAGCGCGCCACGCAAGGGATTGTTTGTAAGTTGTTCAGATATCGCTCACACTCACAGAGTTTGCTATATAACATCATATTCCAGGTGTATAAAAACGGAATACGACTCCGTTTTGTAGCACACACATTTCATGGTGATGCATGTTGTATAAATTACACATTTAATGGGTGTATCGATACTACAAGATGTGTTTAGATTGCTTTTATCCAACTGAATTCTGCGCACAATATGCTTTAAGGGGCTAAATGTTAGATTTCACGACACCGTTTTACACGACTCCGTTTATGCGCTGTGTGAACGGAGTTGTTGTCAGTTAAACGGAGTAGTCAACTATGCATGATCAATTAGATCTGAGACTGAATGCCAGAAGATCACATGCCCACACACACGCACACATCATGTATGCATTTAGCTACTAACCACAATGCTTGACCTTAAACCTGTACATACATTTTGCGGAGCTTGTAATTTAATTTTTTACTTCTCATCAATAGCTCGGCCTTCTTATTTGTTTGTGTCTGCCGTGGGACGTCCCAGAAAATGCTGAACTGCTGAACAGCAGAAGGCTTATCGAGACAACATAAAAAAATATCCTGCCAAGTGCGACACGTTCAAATGAAAAGAGAGAGATAGCGATGGCACAGACGAAAACAGGAAATGAGTAAAATTGACAGCCGACATGGCTGAAAGAGAAAAGTGGGCTAAGAGGAAATATTGGAGAAACGACAACAAAAAGAGAGCAGAGAGGAGTGTGATCGCGGCACAAGTCAAGGCAAATGAAGAAATTGCACTCAACAAGACACCCCCAACAACACCGCCAAATCTCATGGGAATAATTCAGAATGTAGACAACGTACAAGTACCGTGTGGTAGCAGAGAACCTGGGAGGGCATCATTACAGCAAGATCATGGCAGAAAGACCAAGAGAAGAGAGAAATCGGCATCATACAAAAAAATAGTGGCACTATCGGCTAAGCTGAAAAGTACAGAAAAAGTGTTTAAATACCGAAAAAGTCTAGAACGCATGAAGGTAAACAATCTAGATGCCAAATTTGTTTTGCCAATGATGGTAGGACCATTCTGACACCTAGAAGAAAAACGGCAGAAGCCATGAGGAAAGGGCGAATGCATGTCAGAAAGCAATTAACTTTGTGCTTCTCGTTGACAGCCGAGCTGCGCAAAAGATGCAAAGAGCAGAAGTCGAATGAGGGTATAAAGGCACTCCACAAGGTTTTGGGAACTGGGAACATCTTAAAGAAGTATAAGAAAATGTCAATGGCGGCGACAAATATTGGTTTATCGAGGTCGGCTATCACAAATAACAAGAAACGACACCATAAACAGCCCGTATATGAACGGAAGAAACACTACAATTGTTACAGCAGAAACATTAGTTTCTTCTGCAGAGATGACATTAGCAGGGCAACAGCTGATGTGGGAGAGACAGTGACCAAAGATGGACAAGCAATGCAGAAAAGGTATCTGTTGAAGTCAGTATCGGACCTATACAAAACGTTCACTCCCGAGAGTCCCGCTATGGTTATAAGTGACTCGTCGTTTGCACAACCAATACGATGTTTCAGGCGGATGGCATCACCGAAGATGGACAAGTAGAAGTCACTTATTTGAAGGAATAGCCAATGTGCTGAAGATACTCCCACCAGTGGTTGTAAACACAAAATGAGGATACCTGCAAGTTCTCCCAGAAGACTAATGCATTGTAACCATAGCAATCGGTTGACGTTACTGCCGTTTGCATTGTTCAAATTGTTCAATTTGTTTCTACAATGCCCATTGGATAATATAAAGTGATCGTGTTACGATTGGTATAATTTTGCCTTTTCATCATAGGTTACCAATACATGCAAACACCACTTCGTTTGACAACATACAGCTCCGTTTACAGTGCTAATTTTAACCCCCTCCCACTCACCAGAAAAAGTATTTAAGCTCTGCTGCATATGGCAGTTGATTACGATGCTACATTAGCCTAACATGCGACAACTTAACAAAAAATATCGGAACACTGACATTTTTGAAATTTGAATAGCTAATATGACACTTTTCTACCCATATGCTTTTTGCAAAGTACTGTACGGAATACTATCATGATGCACGTTAGTAACACAGAATAGACAGAATAATTATGTGTATTTTGTGGACACATTGCAGCTATCGCACTAAATCGCATTTATATCATCCTCTGGGACCAACAAAAACGTTAACTTGCTTCTCCAGCCAATTGCCACTCCCAGTCAGTTCCGTCAGTGTCCCAGTTGTGCCATTCGAGACTGAACCCATTTGCATGTACAACATGCTATTGGGAACTTAGCGGTTCGGAGTAATTGCAACAATTCACCACCCACCCACCCCCGTGGACACTATTGACAACTGTTTCAATTTGCTTTGGTCAGCACATTAGTTCTAGAAAAATCAATGATATCTTAATTTCAAAGTGGACGTCGTTGGAAAGGTCATGGTGGTTGCAGTGGTTAGTGCTCGGGAAGCAATTAAAGCATCATTAGAGTAATCTCGGCGAAAAGTGTGTTGGATTAATTGATAAGGTTTCAATTTTGGTGTCATTGCATTTTATTCTAAAACTTATGGTGAATTTAGTTTGGTCACGTTTGTGTTAAATAGTTTTTGTTTAGTATAAATTTGTTACTGTGTTACAAGACTTACAAGTGCTTCATTCTGTGGCACCAGGGTTTAATAGTTCACATTGTATACAGTAGTCTGTTGTTGCATAGACTGGGATTTGTTTAGATTCCTGATGAAAGGAATTACTCTGAAATACCAAATGCTGGTCTCATTCTCTTGTTCCTGTGGATATATGTAAGGAACACAGGATGTTTGCGATAGTTTTGCAATATGTCAAAGCAAGAGGGCATTGTAGAGTGCGGTAGTGCAGGGATTAGAAGATCAGACTCGATCGAGAGAATCTGGTTCACATCCTCCTGGAGGCATTTCTAACCATGGGCTAGTTTGTTCACAGACCGTCACTCTAGTTCAATCATGTGTATGAATGAATGCAACAATGGTCGATATATGTGTACTAATAGTTTTGTGCAGTAATTGCATCATGGCTGAATTCTTCCCAGAGAAAACCAAATAATGTTCAGAGGCACAAGTCTGCCAACAAGTGAAGTGTAAAGTGCCTTGAGCAGTCTAAAGGAATGAATACCACGCTATATCTATTAGTAACTTACATTTTACTGTTTTTTTTTATTTGAAATCTTATTGAAGATTAACCTACTAATATAAAACAAACCTTTATCGAGTCTAATCATGATATTGTTGGTTATTTCAGATTTCCCCCCGTCACCCCACCACCAGGAGAGAAGCATGGCGGTGCATCTAGTAGGTCTGGCGGCCATTGTGGTCTTCTATGTCCTCATTCTGCTTGTTGGCTTATGGGCTGCCAGAAAGCAGAAGTCAACTGGAGACAACCCCGACAGCGAAGATGTAATGCTCGCTGGCCGAAACATTGGCCTCATTGTGGGTGTCTTCACCATGACAGGTGAGCAAACAGAGGTTTATTACGTATACTTATTCGTCTTCACAATTGTTCCCTGTGGACGCGTGATCCATGTACATCTCTTGGTCTGTTTCTTCATCTTGCAATATCTCCAACTGTCCTGATCTTCTGCAATTGTCTACATTTCTTTGGTGAATATTGGGTGTTCATTAATCTAGTGCTTTGTTCTATTTACTTATATATGAATAAAATAATATTTTTCCTCTTCTTTTTCAAGACCTGTGTTAACACTGTCTCCATCTTAACGTTGGTCTTCCCGTTCTCTTTCAACCACTCACTTTTTTTCTGTGTACTGTCTTTGTAAATATCTCCTCAAATATCTCTGCACTCTTTCTCTGTTGTTCTTGTTGACTGGTTATCTTCCTCCATCTTTTTCACATAACTTGTAATAAAGTAAGTCAACAATTTAGAAGATAGCAATTTTAATAATAATTATTCTGTTACATAATATAGCGCTTTTTAAGTAAGTCAATACTAATCACAGCGCTTCACATATTAAAATGGCATTTTTAGTAAATGCTAAAATACAAATTAATTTAATTCTGTGCTACCAATCTACATTATTGTCTATAGAAAAACGTAAGAAAAATTATTGTGTGTTATATATTAACCTATCCTCTATTGAGTTTATTTTATTAAATCTATTATTAATATAAAATCAATTTATACTCCACCTTATCTAATAGATGCTAATTAAGTCTCGTCTGACATTACTCGTATGCGATATCAAACAAAGGATTAATGTTGAGAATTAATGTTAGTCTCGCCACAAAATAGCACAAACACACGCGGCGATTGAAGTTGAACTTTTACATGATCGATCCTCTGCAAATTGGGTAGAGATGTTAGCAAACAGCACTGCTACTAAGATCATTCTTGCATATAGAACTTTGATTATAGTCTAGTGAGGTTGCTTTCTTTAAACACAAGTGCTTTTTCTACCCTCAACCCATGGTTGATACCCAGAAAAATATATGTATTTTAACTTACTAGCTTAGGCCAAAATTGCTGAGAGCAGTACAACTGGTTTTTAGTGGTACATGTTTTACTTATTTTGAAATTACCAGTGCAACAGTTTGAAATCTTGAGTACATGATGGATGAATATAAAGTTTATTTGGATTAATTGCCCTATTCATCACTTGACTTGTTATTTAGCAACAGGATATGTGAAGCCATCAAAATGGATGCAGAACATGGGGTGCCGTGGAACGTTTCTTTGTACAGTATGTTCTTGTCTCAAATTATTTCCGGCTTGAGGTGTTTTTCGTTGCGACAGACACTTAGGGCAAACATGTTCAAGTGAGAACTGCATGTGAGAAAGATTGATTTAGCAGATGCCGCCCTTGTAAAGTAATGCACATGAACATGTTTTTGTTAGGCAAAGCTTATGATTGTGACATAGGCAAACAGTGACGTATTGGGACCATCAATTACCTATGTCTTTCCCATGACACCTTGCAGATTGGGGGCCACGTCATCCCATCCTTCCAAATTCTCAATGAAACTTCTCCATCTAAATACAGTGTATCCTGGATTCTCAATCTCTTCAATTTTCTCTCCCTGATGGCTGTGCATCCCTATCCTTTCAAAATTCCATGAATTTATTAACAGTTTTAATTAATTATGCAATCAGCATCACTATCTGTTCCCTCCATTTAGCAGTGTTTAATGAGATCTCAAGTTGTTGAACTGATCTGGCAATTATCCAGGATTGTCAAACAGATAGGGTTTCACTTTATGCATGAGCATCAGAGATTAAAGCTTCAAGTAAATCCACCTCACATTAATGATGATACATCAGATTCTACTGCTGAAATTGACACAAGTTTTATTTGCATTCCCAGCAGTCAGCCAGCGCTTGCAAATAAGCAGTGGAGGTGCTTTGGTCTAGTTGCGAGAGCTTTGTACTATAGATGAAGGGGACCCTGGTTGACACATTGGGTGTCTTTTGGAAGAGACAGTTTCAGCTGCTTCTTCTATTTTATGTCTTTATTAAGAGAAATAAAATATCTGACAAAGGAGAAATGGAAGAAGCCTGTCGTGAAATCCAAGCCTCGGTTGAATTCTACAATCTACAGTAGCATCAATGTCCATTAATGACATTTAGTGCCAATTTTATTAATTATTTTGCATCACTGGAATATTTCTTTTTTGGCAGAACTTAGTGATGACCCAAAGCACCACTCGTCAATAGGTCTTTATGCATGATAAATATCCAAAAATGTCCTAGTTGATACTCGCATCTGCATGCGCACACACAGTCCAGTCTTTATCTGCATATATATATATGTACATATACAGAAATGCAGTGTATGTATATATGTGACACACATGTGACACATATTTTTACAGCATAATAGACACAGTCAGTAATTAATAAGCTTTTTTTACTCCTAAAATGTCTACCCACCCAAATTAAAATGTCAACCCGTCCAAAAACACTTTACCTGTCCAAATGACAGTAGATGGGTCTCTTGATAAAGCTATGCTCATTAACTTGTAAGCCCACTACATATTGGGGGAATTTGTGAACTTATGTGACCCCCCAAGTACCACAATGGCTGCACCCTATACCTGACACAGGTAGTATAACCATGTCTTCTAAGCATCAGATTCCTTTACATGTTTTTTGTGAACTTATGTGACCCCCCAAGTACCACAATGGCTGCACCCTATACCTGACACAGGTAGTATAACCATGTCTTCTAAGCATCAGATTCCTTTACATGTTTTTTGTGAACTTATGTGACCCCCCAAGTACCACAATGGCTGCACCCTATACCTGACACAGGTAGTATAACCATGTCTTCTAAGCATCAGATTCCTTTACATGTTTTTTGTGAACTTATGTGACCCCCCAAGTACCACAATGGCTGCACCCTATACCTGACACAGGTAGTATAACCATGTCTTCTAAGCATCAGATTCCTTTACATGTTTTTTGTGAACTTATGTGACCCCCCAAGTACCACAATGGCTGCACCCTATACCTGACACAGGTAGTATAACCATGTCTTCTAAGCATCAGATTCCTTTACATGTTTTTTGTGAACTTATGTGACCCCCCAAGTACCACAATGGCTGCACCCTATACCTGACACAGGTAGTATAACCATGTCTTCTAAGCATCAGATTCCTTTACATGTTTTTTGTGAACTTATGTGACCCCCCAAGTACCACAATGGCTGCACCCTATACCTGACACAGGTAGTATAACCATGTCTTCTAAGCATCAGATTCCTTTACATGTTACTCAACCATGTCACCTAGATACTGTTACTTTCTGTGTACCAGGTAGTGTATCCCACCCGCAGTAAGCCGTAGGAGGCGAGTGACAGGTGGTACAGACAGTGTATCTTGTCATTCATGGTTCTACTTCCATTTTATAAACCTGGTCTCATTACCTGATATGCACATTTCATCACCAACTTTGCCTGAGGCTGATAGCATTACACTGTACTATTGCAAAGGTGCCAATCTACGTGAATACTAACAGAAATCTGTACGACTCATAAATAAGCTCGTGTTGTTCTGTTCTTTGATTAAATATTACACAAACCTGTGCAAATCGACTGGCTGTTAGGGGAAAAAACAATTTTGTATGCTTCCAAAAAGAAAACTGTTTTCAGAAAACAGATACGATTTTCATATCACTTCATTGCAAGATAGGTTGACCGGTTGAATTTCAATAGATAAAGACAATGAAAGTGGCTTCTGGATTTACACATGATGACAACTGTCATTTAAGTATTGGACTGGGTTTTAATTTCTCCTGACTGACTTTGACAGGTTCTGTCGGCCAAGACAGGCCTGTTAATGTCTTCCCATCAGCCCAACTTTGCCTGAGGAAAGAGTAAACCCAATCTGAGCAGGGAGGACGGCCATTAATGACAATGCCCTTGGGCTGTGTTGTGTCCTGATGAGCAACTATAAAGGGCAATTGTCAATCATCGTTCCTTCAAAGAAAGCACACTTGTACTTATTAGTTATTTGTTGCGTATTGATTGCTGTGTGCTGCGCTATCTTCTTTCATCCTGAGGGTCTCAGCTTCCTGTTACCGCAGAGGTCATTGCAGAGGTCACCGGACCAGGCAGCCATGTTTGTCCCATCTACACGTGCAGTAGGGACTGTGTCACTCAATCTTGGCAGTGCATTCAGCTATGACAATGTTGTGAAGAATCAACCGACTGTGATGCAGATTTTATACACTTGGCTTGGTTATTTCTACAGACAGTGCAGATACGTGTATATGAATAGTCTTTGTTCTTGCAGCGTGGCTGAATGTTCTACTCTTGTCAGGAGTGAGGCTGGCCTCAGTTCCGATCCTCAATTTCTGTTATCTTTTCCATCATTCACCTTGCACGGCTCTCTCTCTCTCCACCAACCATCTCCACTACCCTATGGCTTTCGATGTCATTCTCCACTCCTCTCCCAATCCCTCCAAATCTCTTTTTTACACAATCCTCCCATCGCAGTCTAGGTCGTCCTCACCTCCTTTTCCCCTCCACTCTCCGGGCATCTGCTTTCTTTGCCAGCCGTTCTCCTCCCATTCTCTCCACAAGCCCAGCCCACTTCAGTCGACTCCTCACCAGCTTCACGTTAAAACTTTATTTTACTGGTTGAAAAATTTGTATGGTTGTAAGTACAAACATGTTATTGACATGAAAACGTTTTTTTGGTAAACAAATGCATATTAAGTTTGATACAGCTTCATAAACATTTTGCTATAATGTTGAAAGACAGCAAAAATCCGTACTGCATTTTTAGCACGACCCCTTCACCAAACATAAAACCATCCCGTGCAATTTTTGGTAAACACAAGTTGAGTTCTTATGCCAAGTTATGGCTTTGTAAGTATTGTAGTTTTTATAAAAAGCTACATTAAGTAATACTTCCTGCTTGTTACCAATACTACAAGTGTCACCAGATGCTTGTTTTTTGCTTAGAAATGTGACTTTTTACTGGCATGTGGCTTATTTCAACACAATTTGACAGACACTTCTATTACTGAGATTTCCCCCCTCCAAGGTTGTCCCGCCAAGTTGTCTCATGATATTGTGTTACGAAGGGCCACATGTTGAACTTGTTGTGGTAGACAAGATTGATTGACACCTGCTGGGGTCAGTCACGTGTCATTGCAAATGGCGGCTGAGGTCGGGCATTATCGGAGAATAAACAAAACTACCGCCAGTATTTGGTGATTTGACAGTGTGATGCATTTAGGTAATTATAATACAACAGCATAGTGGCATGAGAATAACCAGACTATTATGATCTGCGTTCATGGTGAATTAATTTATGTTTGAACTGGGCTGACGCACATGTGATCGTCACTATGGAAACATCGTCAGTTTCCAAGAATCTGAAGGGACTTTCCACAAACACACTAAAAATACTAGTTTTTAAAAGACTGATTGCTGACAGTGGTGATAGTGCCTTGGTTTTTTTAATAGTACACATGTTCATACTGACACCGACTAATGTTCTATGAAGACAAAAATAAAGAAATAAACTGACATGATAGCCGGTGCAGCTACCTTAATTATAACTGATTACAAATTATGCAATTACAATTAGCATGATCACTGTGTCATGACAGACACTGTCACGAGTGGACCGCCACATGGTCACGGTGTCGATCGGCGCGAACAAACTGTGATAATAGCATCATTAAGTGTCATACAGATGAAGTGCGTCACCTAACAGTGGTTAATAACGCAACGGACTCGTGGGGAGGTGAGACTGAAGCCGGCTAACGAAGGCAATTAATTGCACAAATCTCTGCTTACTCAGACCCATTGATTGATCGCTGGCCCCGGCTTGTCCTTGGAGCGCTATGGGCCAGTGTGCCGACCAACCCCAGACAGTGCCCTAGTGAGGGATCAATAGGACTGAGGCCGTGAGGGAGAAAAACTGTGTAGCTTATGTGATGTCCAGACTGGCTCAAGAGGCAGTGTCTGGCTGATAAGGCAACGTTTAGTGGAGTCTGTCTCTAACAGTGTTCTCGTCATTTGTTCTGTGTTAGATGTCTTATGTTAGTATGGCATTCACGGTCGGCAACTAGGGCATTTGTTTGATGGTGACCAAGGTCCAGTTGGAAGCTTGTGATGTGGACAGTGTTGTTTTGTTATTTTTCTTGATCCCAGTAATCTGTGGTGAGGCTGGCTTTCATACAGGTCCTTGTTTTTGGTTTTCTTTAAATCCCACATTGTTGTCTCAACCAACAGACTCCAATCCTCACTAACTCTTGTTCTAGTACTTACACACCCCTCCCAATGCAGCAAAATATATCATCATGCAGTCTAAGTGAAAATTCTCCTAGCTTGTCACAAAAAATCCCAATGTTACATTGTTTTTATTCAACATGCATGCACTTTGCTATACACAACTGTATTTTATAATCCAAAGTCAAAGACAACATTTTTCAGTACAGTGACGAAAACCAATATTTAATGTAAATATATGGAATTGTAAATTAAAGCATCATCCTGCACCCTACCTGGTATTTATTCATAAATTTTGTCATCATTCAAACTCAGATGCCTCTGTTTTGGACATTTTTTGCATAAAAAAACGGTGGCAGATCACCGCACTGCTTGGGCGATACTTACGAGTAATGTTTACTTTTAGTTTGCATTATTTGTCACATTTTCATGTTAACATGGCTCCAAAAACATCATCAGTGACATCTGTAATCAGCATCGCTGGCCCAAGTTGTGGCAATTAATGCAACAAAGAACAAATGTGTCTCAACTTCAAAATGTATGGTTAGAATTAATGAGATACAGCCACAACGACATGTCTGATATGGTTGATTTAACCACCACCAGGTGAAAGTTCACCGGACAGTAATGGTGAAAAGTGCTGAAAAATCCGGAGACTGTCTCAAATTTCACAGGCGTGGTCAAGAGTCCATTGACATTTGTGAAGACTGCTCATACAAGTCACCTATCCATCATGCGACCATGGTGCAATTGTATATTCCGTCATATATTTTGTTGAAATTTTCCCCATGAAACTGTTTCTTTATAACAAAAACCTAAAGCAGTTTTTTAAGTGACAACTGTATGTGAGAATATTTGATTTATGAGATGCCAAGCTGCAGAAGTAATGTAATTCACATTTATAACAACTCTTATCAACATTGATGGCAAAGGTAAAGCTTGATGGATGTCACTCGCAACATTTTTATTGTGATATAGGCAAACTGCAACAAACTGGATACATCAATTATGGTCCTCCTCTTCTCCTATCTTCATCTCTGAGGAGATTCCGTCTCTTCTGTAGCCGTTCCCCACCCATTTGTTTCAGTCATGTCCAGCCCACTACCTCCTTCATCATCAAAAATTATAATGTTATGTATGAGCCCAGGTATGTAGTTGAATGATTACCAGATGACCAATATGAGATGATTTACAAAGTCCGAGCTGTTATTGTATAGCATTATATTGTATCTGTGATCAATGATCTGCAAAGATATTGCAGAAGTCTAGCTATGAAATTACCCATAATACATCATGGCATATATATTGTTTTAGTTTCATTGTGCAATAGATAACTTCCTATAACTTTGTCAAACTGGACAGCAATAAATAGTTTAAAAAATCTAAATAATTAAGCAAATAAAAACATGAATATATATATCTAGAGTAATGACAAATTCAGTAATAAATAACATTAATAATTACAAGGATAAAACATAAATATCTAACAACGATGATAAGAAATCAAAATAATAAATATAAACATAATATATATCTACCAAAAAAAAACAAATTCATATATAAATAAAATTAATAATTAAATGAATACAACATAAGGACCTAAGTGTAATGATAAGAAATAAAGTAATAAATGAAATAAATAAAAACACAAATGTCTAACTTTCGGCGTGGACCTCTGTTGCAGCCACCTGGGTAGGAGGAGCCTACATCAATGGGACTGCAGAGATCATCTTCTCAACTGGCTTTGTCTGGTGCCAGGCTCCATTTGGATATGCGCTCAGTCTCGTCTTTGGTAGGTACACACATAGTGAAACACATTTATAAATTGAAAGCGAAACTGTTAGATGTGTAGACAAAGTGAAAGCTGTTGAACATTGGTATAATAGATGAATCGGTGATTTATTTTCTAACAATATCAATGTTGACAGATAATAACAATTTGAGTGGGACCACCAATGTTTGAGTCGGTCCACCAGCATTTGAGTGAGCCACCAACATTTGAGTGGACCACCAATGTTTGAGTCGGTCCACCAGCATTTGAGTGAGCCACCAACATTTGAGTGGACCACCAACTTTTATGCTCAGATGTAGAGTACAAAGGAGAAACATTGATCTGTTTTCTTTTCTAGCCTGTACCTTTGTTATATCATGGGTAAAAGTGAAACTGCTAACAGTAGACAAGTCAATAGCCGCTAAAGTTATTTTAATAATATCCATCTTGAATAACAACTACATTTTACAACTGTAATATATAACAAACAATTGGAATTAGTTCCAAAACATTTGCAATTGTATCTGTTCCTGGAAAATGGCATTTGTATTCTGATGCATCGGTGCACGTAATTTTTTTAACAATTGTGAGGGTACAGTGGCACTGTCAGTATTGTCAGTGTACTGGTGGGGGTACAAATCGTGTGTCCAATCGCTTTTTGCCGTTTTGACAAAAACCTTCTGCAAGATATTTATGCGCTAAATCTCTAACCCCTATTCCATCAAATTTCTGCAAACAAAAACTGCTAGAAAAGTTGTTTTGAGTGAAGTATGTACAAATATATACCAGCGAAATCCAAATGTAATAAAAATGCCTGCATCAAAATCCGTGCATCCTGTATATGCTGTGTAAATCAGGTGACATTGTGAGATCGGGCAGTGTATTAAGATAGCCCATGAGCATTAGAACACAAGATTTCAGTGACTCAATTTTTGACCTGGCATGAATTTTCTGGTCGTCAGTATAATAATCTAACATCTAAAAAGTTAAACCAAACGAGCCACCGTGTGCACTGGCGCGATGTGTCTATAAGACATTTTGCCAGTATGAATATACAGAATCAGGTATTGACTATTTCAGGTGGTCTTTTCTTTGCGAAGAAGATGAGATCGGAGGGGTATGTGACGATGTTGGACCCCTTCCAGAGGAAGTACGGAGGGAGGATGGGAGGGCTCCTCTACATCCCCGCCCTACTGGGGGAAGTATTCTGGTCCGCAGCCATCCTTGCAGCCCTGGGTACGTACATCTCCCAGGTTACTGGACCATCTCACTATGAGAAAATCCATAATTAAAAACAGAATTTGTTCTTAACTTAAAGCAGTATTTCAATATACAAAAAGCTGACGCCGCACCACCAAGGACATTATTTCCGTGATACACCTGCAAAAATTGCCCCGGTGGCGCCTCCTGGTGATGATAGGTCTACAAGATCACTGAACACAATCAGTTTTATAGAGCATAATCTGGCTTATGACCTCATAAAAATATTAGTAAAACAGCTAGTTTCATATCAACTGTTACTCATGATGATCATGAATTCTATGAATTACCCGTGTCAGGTGCTACAGTTAGGGGCTTGTCGCCCACCTTTTTCATTAAATCAAATTTTCTTGTTATTACAACTATAAAATTGAAACTTACCTCGATATTTCGACTGGCAAATGTCAACCATCTTTGTAATTAAACTCAACAAAATGGCAGCCTGAAAGGACCCCCTTTCTTTCCAAGGAAAGACCCCTTTTCCTGTTCCCCACGTCCTTGTGGAGTACAGTGGCACTGTGGCTATAGCATCAAACTCTCAATCGAGAGAACCCAGGTTCGAATCCTGTGCTGCAGTGTCGAACCTTGGGCAAGTTCATTCACTCTACGTTGCTCTAGTTCACTCAACTGTATGAATGAGTACCTGGCTATAAACAGTGGTGGATATGTTCACAAATAATCTTTGTGCATATAATTGAAGCATGGCTGAATGCATCCCAGACAAGTTGAGACGGTGTTCTATTGAACAAGTCTGCCAGGCAGTAAAACGTAAAGCGCTTTGAGCAGTTGTAAAGACTAAATAACAACATGCCTTTTGACTGAAAACCTTCAGCATGTTTTCCCACCCCTCACTTATGTGTGTGTTGTGTTTGCAGGCTCCACGCTGTCTGTCATCATTGAGATAGACAACAGTATCGCGGTGATTGTGTCTGCCATCATCGCCATCGCGTACACCTTGTTTGGTGGTCTCTACTCGGTCGCTTACACGGACGTCGTCCAGCTCTTCTGTATTCTCGCTGGACTGGTCAGTACTCTTTTCTAATTTGACTGGATAGTACTGTATTCTAGCTGGACTGGTCAGTACTCTTTTCTAATTTGACTGGATAGTACTGTATTCTAGCTGGACTGGTCAGTACCCTATTCTAGCTGCACTGGTCAGTACTGTTTTCTAGTTGGAGTGGTCAGTATTATTTTGTAACTGGACTGGCCAGTACTGTATTTTCATTAAATTGGTCAGTACTGTATTCTAGCTGCACTGATCTGTACGACGAGTCATCATGTCTGTACAAGAAACGGAGTTTGCGTTATCTGAAAATGTTTCACACCTGTTTATACATGGTAAATTAAAATTGTCATGCATGGATAGGTCTGTAGCTTGCTAATACATTGGATAATCACTGCAATGTATATAGCAGAAAACTGCAGAGATGTTCTTATTTACTATACACCCCATACACGCCATAACCCGCTCATTGATATCTTACTTGGTCTCATGTTGTAGATACTATGAGGTTGATGTAATACATTGGCGTCTCAGATGATGTACACTCACAGGCCTCTAATTAAATAGCATATTAGTATATTAGATGTGATATATTTGACGGCCATCAGTATATGTGTGAGCGTGTGTTTGCAGTGGCTGAGTGTGCCGTTTGCGTTCAACCACCCTGCCGTCGTAAGTATCGGAAGTACTTCACACAAGTGGATGGGCTCCCTTGACAAGGCAGACATAGGGTTGTGGATCGACTCCGGATTACTACTGGTCTTTGGAGGCATTCCATGGCAGGTAGGGCACGCACGCACATATGCACGCATGCACACACTTGTCATGTGTCGCACGTAGGCATACATGTGTTGCACATATGCGTACATGTGTCACACGTACACATACATGTGTCGCACATACGCATACATGTGTCGCACATATGCATGCATGTGTCGCACATATGCATGCATGTGTCCACGTATGCATACATGTGTCCATGTACATATATATGTGTTCACATTCGTATACATGTGTCGCCCTTACACATACATGTGTCGCACGTACGCATACATGTGTACACGCATACACATACGAATGTCCATACACTGACACATACAGACACATACACACACCACATCACGCACGCACGCACGCACGCACGCACGCACGCACGCACGCACGCACGCACGCACACACATAGATACACACTCACACCAAAATGTGCTCGCACACATGTACACTCGCAGATATGCACGCATGCACGCACACACAGACACACACCACACCACTCATAAAGACAACCACACACATACATACACACGCATAGATACACACTCACTCATTCACTCACGCACTCACTCTCACTCACTCACTCACTCACTCACTCACTCACTCACTCACTCAAAAGGTCCAGGAAAAAAAATTTCATATTGGATTAATATTGGTGTGAGACACATGGTTGTGAGTGATCCTAACTGGCTCCATGTGTGTCCAGGTCTACTTCCAGCGTGTGTTGTCGAGCAAGTCAGCCTTCCGAGCGCAGTTGTTGTCGTACGTCGCTGCAGTCGGCTGTATCGTGATGGCCGCCCCCGCTGTGCTGTTAGGAGCCATTGCAGCTTCCACAGGTGGGAATCTTCTTCATCCAGTAAATGCCAATCATCACGTTGACCATTCTGGCATTGGAAGTTTAGAGAATGATATCCCAGCTCAGTCAGTCCACAACATATTTTTTTCAGTTGCCTGCGTGGGATCTTTTACTTCCCATGGCGTAGGCACGCGATAGAAGGAACCAACGGCATATAGCGTCTCATCCGAAAGACACAGGCAATGTAGGGTGAACGAAATTGTCCAAGTTTCAACACAGTGACCGAACTATTATCGAACCATCGCACAGTGGCACCAGAGTTCAAAATCCGGTTTCTCTGAACAACAGTCCAGCACTCTGACCACTCGACCTCTTCAAAACTCTTACACCACCCTAGCAGCTAATTTAACTCAGCACAAATCAGGCTTAGTGATGTTCATAACTGTAATGTGTGAATGGTCGTTAATCCCACAGACCTGCCTACCATTCCGGATTGTCCGGAATCATTCCGGAAAGTCACCTCAAATTACGGTATTACGGCGAGGGATGAAAATATTACGGACTGTCACCATGTTTGCCAATCACTAAAATTTAGTTTCCACTATATTCAACATGTGGCAGCATATGTATGCAGCATGTTGTGACATGGTTTTTCATTCGCTGAGTCTGGTCGTAATCTAACCAATAGGAAACAACGTTATGACAAATTGGCATTTCCGCGATCAAACAAAATGAAGTCACGCTGCACGAAATGATGGATGACAGCGAAACGACGTCAACCGAAAAGAAACGTGTAATGCAAAAATTTAGTGAGTGTTGTACTTGTAGTGTTAGGCCAACTGACTGTACTAAGACTAAGTTAGTGTATTTATTGAGGAGTTTAGTCTATCATTTAGTCTATCATTTACAGTCATTAGAGTGTAGGCGATGTCGATGACAATGTGATGTAATGGTTTTGGTCTGTCGCTATCCCACCCCCTCTGTCTATCATTTATCATTCTAGAGTTGAGTAGGTTAGATAGAGTGTTGGCTGATGTTGGTGACAGTGTAAGTATAATGGTTTTGACCTGTCGCTACGAAAACGGCAACACAATAGTGCTTATGTCAACCTTCATGCCAATAGCAAATCAATATGGATATTATTTGACAATTCTACACTATCACGACTAGGGCCTATTGAGGGACGTAAATGTCACATTCTCTCCGACTTTAGTCATTTTGTACAAACGAGTATCTGCGAGCTCGTTATGGTGTTGATGTATCGATGCTGTGTGTTTTCTAACATTTGGTAAATATTACTGTCACAGCTGTTAACTTACCAAGGCATCCTGTCAGGTGTCGGGTATTTTTGCTAGTATGATATAATACAGTTTTAAGGAACTTCAAGTCAAAATGCGGATTTCAAACCAAAAGTGTGGCGTATAATAATAATGGAATTACTTCTTTAGCGCCAATATCATCGGAAAATCCGAGCTCATCGGCGTAACAAATCGAAAGGAATAAACGTCCTCATTGTCAAGTACAGAGAAAAGGTCGTCAACAGTTGGAAGGAATTGCTAAGAAGCTAAGGAGGATATGCAGTATTAAAAAGATAGGTTTTTATATAACGGCGAAATGATACTATATTTCTTACTGGAATATATGCATGTGAATAAGCTTTGAAGTGTCCATCACAGCAGACATCTCCTGTTTGTGGGGTGCGGTGGCATAGTGATAAAGATTTGAGATTGTCTTGTTTGAATCGACCTGCTGCTGTTTTGAAGTTTGTGCCTGTTAATCCACTCATGAGTACCTGGCTATACACACTGGTGGATATATGTGTATGATTAATCTTGGCACAGTAATTTCAGCATGGCTGAATGCTTCTCGCAGAAGTTGAGAAGTTTGATTGAACAGGTGTGCTAGTGGGTGAAATGTAAACCGCTCTGAACAGTCTACTGTCCCAGTGGACGTCAATTAGACATCTATTAGTAGTTGTTTTTAGTTATGCAGGCGTCTCAAAATGATGTAAAAACAATGTCTACTTGATGGCTTTTATGATGCCTAAAAGACATCTAAATATTTGTGTAAAAAATTAGACACAATTTAGGCTTTCACTGGTATCCTAAATTTTACGGCTTTTAGACATAAAAAAACCAGGGGGTGACATGTAAATCACTCTGAGCAGTCTACTTCGCTATATGTGTATAAGAACTTGCATGTTGTTTCAGACTGGAACCAGACGGACTGGTCAGGTCCGGTGCCCATCCCTGCGGGGGAACAGAAACTGATCCTGCCGATGGTGATGCAGTACCTGTGTCCACCCTGGGTGACCTTCATTGGTCTGGGGGCTGTCTCAGCGGCCGTGATGTCATCAGCCGACTCCTCCGTCTTGTCTGCTAGTGCCATGTTCGCCCGCAACATCTACAAGCTCATCTTTAGACAGAAGGTGGGTCAAAGTTGTCACTTTAATATGGCTAATAGGTTCTGAGATTGACCGACCCTTGACCAATATTGATGTGCCGCTGAGCTTGGTTTCTGAGGATTTAGGCACAAAAGAAGTTACCTTAATATTATTATTACTAATACAGAGGTGCCAAGTCTACTGCTTTGGTGGCAGAACTCATTTTCAATTTTTTTGAAAATCTTACGATCTACCACTGTACTGCCGAAATATTCTGTCATACCGATATTTCAAGGTATAATTTAATTTTGCTTTTAAATCGTCATAAACCGGTGAATGTGAAAGTTTAAAAAAATAGTGACTCATTTTGATTCCAATCATACTGCCTAACCAACATTTTATGTTGAAAATGAACCAAAAATAAGTAAATTTACCATCAAATTTAACAATTATCCAGCCATGGAGTGATTTCTGCACTCACTCCCCTCGTGACTGCAGCTTTAGTAAGTGTATGTTTTTGTCTCCCTTAATATTCACCACGTTCCAACGCCACTGACCAGTGGATGTGTTATGCATACACGTCGAAATCTGCCATAGATGTGGTCAGCACCAAACTTGGCCTAGATGTGAACTGTGACATCATAGATCACAGCCACCAACTTGGGCCGAGAGCAGACACCAGCTGTAAACCTAAACCAATCATTGTAAAACTCAAAAACTACAATGTCCAACATTTTCATGGCGGAAAGGAAACTGAAAGGGTCCCGGATTGTTATGACCGAAAACCTCACAAAGAGAAGATCCGAGTTGCTCAGGAAGTGCCGGGTCAACGGGAGGATGGTTACGTTAACAACGGAAGAACACCTGCGACAACTTCAGCGTGATTAGGAAGACCTTGAATATCTCATGGACAGTATTTCTTACGGCCCATGGCTTTTCATTGCCAGTTTCTCCATGCGGTAATTCTTCTATTCATATTCATTTGCAGTAAACATAATCTCAAAGCAAATTTTTATATCATTACTGATATAAATTACACATGTTATCATGGCATTAGACGAATGTATTCTGGTAAACTACGACGGAATGAAAATGAGTTCTTTACGAAACGTTTTAAAACTCGATGAAACAAATGACGAAGATGCCCTATTGGACGTAATTAAGCATTCCCCTTACATTGGTAACGACTCATTGGAGGATGAACTTGGAACGGTAAAACAAATTTCTGGGTCAGAATCATGAGAATGTCAATTTATTGAAGTAAGCGAACCACTAGTATCAAAGAATACTGTGCTAGGTAATGAATATAGACCCCCCTACAGAAAACCACAATGATTATAGGAGTTTCATACAAGAATTGTCCTCGTCCTTAGCAGAATTAGTAAATACAAATGGTGAATTAATAATCGCTGGTGACTTTAATATCAACCTCTTGAAATTGAATGAAAAGGAATTTAGTTTTAGTTTTTTGACATGTTATCTATTCTTAGCATATATCTGCGAATCATATTACCAACAAGATTTTCAAATTCACACGGCACTTTAATTGACAATTTCCTTTACAAACTGTCTGCTGCAACTTTAAATTCTGCTTCTTGTACATTGTTGAAGACATTTTCAGATCATCAGCCTTAAGTTATCAGTCTGCTATTGGTTTCTTATGAAAAACCTCAGCAAAAATACATAAAACTACCAAACATGCACTTGGCACATATGAATGTTTTCTAAATGATTTACTAGAAGAAAATCTGCCAAGCAAGCTTAATAAAAACCCAATCGTAAACCCAAATGATAACACTGATTTGCTGTGTAATATATTTGACAAACTAAAGAATATACATTTATTTCTAAAAGATTATTTGTGCATCTATAATTCCATACTAAAAAATGGGCCAAGAGGCCCTGAAGTCCTTTTGACTATATTGTGAGTTTGTAATTATTAATGAAACATTTTTGGGAGAACCATAGTTACAGATCATTAAGAGTTATGATGGAAGTAAAGTATTGACATGTTTAGTAGCTCTCTAGATTGTATGCATGGCAGTGAAGATACACCTGGAAATAAAGCATTCGAGTAGACCGTTTCATGAAGATTGTATATATTAGTTAATGTATGTTTAAAAAATACTGTCGTATTTTATCCCAATACTCAGCTATTTAGGCCGATTTCCAGTGGTTGTAGGAGAGTTGGTGAGCTGCAATCTCGCATGTAGCACAGTAAAACGTTGTTTAAAAAAATGCACACACATTATCTGTTCTCATTTTGTCCCTACCACCCTCCCCCAGAATATGAAGAAGTAAGAGATGAACTATGATAAAACTTTATTTGTTAACAAGTTACATATGCATAGCATGTATTTTGACCTACAGTAGTAATGACAGTTAAAAACAGTAGTAACGACATAATACTGATATAACTGGAGTGACGGAATAGCTGCAACGTGTATAGTAAAATATCTTAATAATATCCCAAATAATTTTTGGCTAAATATGCTTGAACCTTTTCGAGTATACCTATGTTAGGTTACTTTATATATTATTTTATACGTAAGTTATTTTATTTTAATCCTAGGTCATATCTTTATATTGCATTGATAATTATGTCTACTGCTGTTTTAAAGTTTATCAGGTTCTGCCAGTGCAGTAGGGATTCCCATAATGAGATTATCTCATTATGTTTGACATTGGGACAATGGCAGGCAGTGAGCGGGGGGAGGGGGGGTTGCTAGTCCAACACACACATGCTTACAGCAAAATCTCAACACCCTGCTCCACTCAGCCACCCCAGTGATCAGAGATAGGGCAAAGTCCACTATCTAGTTATAAATAGAGATGGCCCAGTGGCCCAGGCTACTGCAGGAGGCTTATGGCTTACAGCAGTAGGGAAATAGTAGGAACATTTTGGGGGGTCCTGAGGTGCCCTTAGAATGATTCAAATACAGATTTCTTGTATAGTGGCACTACCACATGAAATGTCTGCAAAATCAGAGAAAAAGTTACTGAAGAGTTTTAAAAAAAATTGGTAAAATGTGAAAATTTACCAGTTTTAGGGGCCCTGGATACAGATTTCTCTTGCATAGTGCCCGTATCCTAAGATACGTCTGTGCAAATTTGAGAAAAAGTTGCTGAACAGTTTCTGAAATATGGTGGTGGACGGCGGACGCAGAGTGATGGCATAAGTCTGTTGGACCTTTTGGCCCAAAGGACTAAAAATGAGAATGAATAAATTAGAAAAATGTCACAATCCTGCCTAAGGGTCTGGTTCTCTGTAAGTAAACATACCATCAAAAATAGATAAGTGAGCGAAAAATGAACGACTCAAAACTCATCCCAAAACGTTTTTTTGAATGATGGCTAGTGCCATTACGGTTCATCGGATCCCAACAATCTTGATATCGTTTGAAAGCTTTCACTTTCTGCTATTCAAACATAAATGGCTTACTGGTAATCAGTCCTAAAAGAAAGTAAAAATGGACCTACAACGATACAGTTCACCAATCTACCGATTAAGGCATCACTATCTGATTTCATGGTATAAGCTCCACCCACTTTCAAACAGCGATTAAAATGACGTACTCGAAGTAGGCATGACGTCACAATCACGTATATCGACCAACCAACGCAACAAATTTTGACCCATTGGTTGACGTACATTATTGTGATGTCACGCCGATGTAGAGATATATCAGTTTCGCTGCGATCAAACCACATCAGTTTTGCCGCGGTTTAAAAGTGGGTGGAGCTTATAACATGAAATCAAGAAATGGTGAAGTGTGTTTGAACCTATGCAAATTAGACAAACATTGTAGATTGTAGGTCCGTTTATAGGTGTCCTACGAATGGTTACCGGGAAATCTAGATGACGCTAGAATAACATAAAGTGCATCCTTTCAAACGATACCAAGATCGTCGGGACAGGACGAGCCGTGAGGGTGCTAGCGACCATAGAATTTCGTGTTTTGGACGTGTTCCGAGTTCATTTTTTGCTCGCTGATCTATTTTTGATACCATGTATATTTGCAGGTATATGTTTGTGCGAATGCATCCTGACCATAGTCATCTTCAAAGATGTGGTGGGCTGACGTATCATTGTCAAATTACATTAATGAATATCTACCCCACTTAAAGGGAGACAGTCTGTTCCTCCACCCACAATTAGCTAGCGAAGTAATTCACAACAGGAAGTTTGCCATGTTGACAGTGGGAAAATGTGAAGTTGTTGAACATCAAAGGGTTCTGTGGTTACCTCAGCCCGCCTTGGCATTATTGCCAATAACATTTGTTTTGAAAATGGATGTTTGAACATGCTCCAAGGTGTATTTTGAAGATAGCAGGCAGTATACCTTCAACAAAGTTAGTATAGTCTTAAGAACATTATATTAATTAATAAATGAAAAGTAGGAACAAACTGCTTCCTTTTAATGGATGTCCCAGTTAACACATGTGAAGGCCTTCATCTTCCTGTTTGTAGGCGTCGGAGCGAGAAATCATCTGGGCAATGCGGTTTGCCATATTTGGCGTGGGTGTCATGGCGACGGTGATGGGCATCACCATAGAGACGATATACGGCCTGTGGTTCCTGTGTGCGGACCTCGTCTACGTCATCCTCTTCCCGCAACTTGTCTCTGTTGTCTACCTGAAAGGAACCAACACCTACGGTTCCCTCTTCGGCTACTGCATAGGTCTCATCTTCCGTCTGCTCGGCGGTGAGCCTCTCATAGGCCTCTCCCCGGTCATGCACTTCCCGTTCTTCGACTACGTGAACAACCTCCAGCGTTTCCCCTACAAGACACTCGCCATGCTGGTGAGCTTCTCCGGAATCGTGTGCGTATCCTACCCAATGAGATATCTATTCGAAAGCGGGAAGTTCCCGAAGCATTGGGATATCTTCCACTGCATCGTCAACATCCCGGACGAGGTCGTTATGCTGAAGGAACCTCATGAGGTCGAGGTCAACGAGATGACGCAGATCACCAAAGACATCAACCTGATGCCCAACGGTCAGATCAACCCGGCGTTGAAATTCTCCAAGGAAGACCTCCTGTCGCCAGGCGCCGACAATATCACAGATGACATGTCATCAGTGTCGGACGACGCGAAGCCCGAGGCACTGCGGGAGTACGGCAGTGGCGACCGATGATGACATGTCACTAAATGGATGTTGTGGCAGTGACACGTCATGTAGATAGTATCATGTGGTGGTGTGGTTGGCCAGTAAAGGACTTTTTCTGTAGATACAGCTGTGTGTTTATATTGACGGCAAGGATGTAAGGCCCACATTGTGGCTCTCGTTGACAGGTCCCAGTGTTTATTAGAATGACGTTGAATTCGTCAGTTTTCTTTCTCTCTCGCTGTCATTACTCTAACCATTCTAGTCATGTGATGTAGGAACAGCTACAAAGTGGAAACGCACAAAATCATTTGCACCATCAAATGTGCACCGATTAGTACTTACATTCTGCAATAGTGTGGATTTGTATTCAGTAAATTTACAGAAATGTACTTCGAAAATATTTCAAACTCATTCCAACAGATGTGACCTTCATTCCAGCCATGTAACCCCCATTCCACCTAGGTGACTTTCATTCCAGCCATGTAACCCCCATTCCACCTAGGTGACTTTCATTCCAGCCATGTAACCCCCATTCCACCTAGGTGACTTTCATTCCAGCCACATGACCTTCATTACAGCTATATGACCTTCATTCCAGCCACATTACTTTTATTCCAACCACGTGACGTTCATTCCAACCACATGACCTTCATTCTGGCCTTGACTGTTATGAAACTCTAATAGTCATGCTAAATATCTTTCCAGCTGACAATTAGTGCTTATTGGCAGAAAAATGGTGATTAGCGGTATGACAATATAGGTATGTAGATTAAGAAATGTCATTCGGATATAACGTAGCATCCATGTTTGGCAGATACATGGGGTCAGACGAATGTGGAATAACGGATCAAAACCACCCTGGGATCACTCTTTAGGGTCTAATTTGCCTTGGTGTGAATGGAGTAATGATTTACAGTTGACGATACAACGTAGGTTGCCCGAGCATGGAAGCATGCGTGTATGTAACTAGTTCTGTTGTGCAAAAAGAGAACAATATTATAATATTCATTAATTATATGCTATCATATTGCAAGTTAATCTAGTCAGACAGGTACAAGAATTATGTCTAGTTAATATATATGTAAGTTGTCAATCATGCCACATAGTGTGGATTTCCTACAAAAAACATTATGAATATTTGTGAGGAAAATGGCGCTATCTTGTTTTAATACACAGATGTATCGTATGCAACAGGATATAAATGCAATTGTTAATGTAAGTTTGCAGATGGTCGATGTTTTGACATGTGGGCATGTGTATTTTGTAGCTGGCTATCATGATTGCAGAAAAGAAATTATCTAGAAAAAGCTTTGGGCATTGAGGTGATGTGCGTATGCTTCGATTATGAAATCTGGCAGTGTAAAATGTTTTGATGAAGGTATTGTTAGGTGTGAAATCATTGAAAATAAAATGATATTTTCAGTAAATTAAATCTAATTTGTGTGAAGCAGACATAAAAAAGTGAATGATTTAATTCAAAATAATTGCCTTTATATGAAACTCGCATCAATGTTTTGACTGCCGTAAGCAAGTTTCATCAATTGGTTCATGAGCTATTTTCTTGTGCTCGTCAGATGGTATGGCAATCAGGCAACCCCACCTTTTGATAATGCAGTTTCTGTTCAGGATTGTCCAAATGATTCCAAGATTGTGTCCTAAATTAGTGTATTTGCAGAAACCACAAATATCATTTTTGGACACAAATACAATGTATTCACTTGTTCTAAATAATTGACTATCAGCAATCAGTCATTAACCAATCAATGTGTTCTGCAAAATAATCACTGTCCTGTTAACATATTTTGATTCAATAACTGGCCAACTATGCAGTTTATTTTGTGATTTATGTCAATATTTACCATACATCTTAAGACGGATCATAACTATTACATCTGATAGCTATTATCTGTATTTCCTCTAATTTTTCCTGCTGCTTTCTCCTGATTATCTATTGAAACAATGCAGTAGCATTTGGCATACAATCAATTACTAATTCTTTGCGAGATTGCTGTTCGATGACATTTTGAAGAAACAAGATCCAATTCCATGTTTCCAGTAACAAATTATGAATGCTTAGTTACGGAAATTGTACTTTATGGCAATGTTTCTGTACCAACAAAAAGGTCACCTCTGCATAAGCGTAACTGTAAAGCCTCATTTTTTTGTAGTAGTGTAATATTCAGTTGACCTTTGTAAATTACATATTTGGGGACCGGGGGGCGGTTTTTATGAAGCATACTTAAAATTACGCAGTCACTTAGCGTCACGTGTTTTGTGTAAACTCCAACGTTCACTTAGATTTAAAAAATCGCATCATTTACTAAGACAACCATGTTAGCGTTAATAATGTTAATAGCCGCTTCATGAAACCGCCCCCAGGACAGCAAGACAGAATGCCCAGCCAGTTGACAACATGAGCATCTTAACATCATGTTTGATTTAGGGTTGTGTGTGTTTATTCGCCAGCATAAGCTGTGATATAAGTCTAGGAACAGACGGCTGTTGGATGCAATAACCAGTAATTCTGCTAGGTTTCTCTTTGTTGAAGTTGATTGTTTATTTAGGATCAACAATGTTAACAGATTGTGACTCGTGGGTACAGCACATAGATTTAAGTTATAAGATCTAAGAAATATTTCATTGTAGATTTTCCCAAAGCACTGGTCTGTTTGGAAGAATCTGAGGACATTTCTGTTTGAGTTTATGTCAATTTTCTATTCCCGAAACTGACCTTGGACAACCTTTGCAGATTTGTTAAGCAGAATGTCACGGTGACTTGGTGTTCACGGTGCTAAATTGTGACATTTGTTATCGTTTGTTGACAAAAAATCACAATTATTCATCAGAGATTTGTTTAAGCATTGTTTGTTTTATCAGAGATGGCTCGAATTTGAGGGGGAAAAACCCAGTAGATGCAGATGTATGCAAACTTGCAAATATGTTGTGGAACGTGATTTCTTGACTCGTCATTTATGTAAGTTTTAATAGACTGTTTATTTATTTAATATTTGTATACTTAGTGCTATAGTAACATGTTTTCGGTGTTGAAACTCCACTTTAAACTATAGTGTTTTCAAGAATTAGTGAAGCAAACTGCTATCTACATGCAAACTAAGCAGTTAAATGCTCACAAGTGAATCTGTGTTGGTTCACAGCTTATAATCATACTACTGTAATGTCAATAATAGGCAATATGTTGGAAATCTAGCTTTAGGAAGAATAAGAGTTGAATCTAGTCACTTTTGTCAAGGCATGTATATCGTAAGGTTGTCTTCATTTGGTGAAAATACTTGTTGGATTTGCTATAATAGTTGCATATGTTGCGGGTGTACTATACTGCTATGTAATTTGTAAGTTAGAATAATCACCTGAGGAAATGAGAGGAATATGTATATGGTTTTATATAAATGTGGGTCGTTACAATAACGTCGAGATCTGATACATGGGTGTGTCTGGTTTCCCTCCAGTTGGAACCACTAATACAAACACAAAATTAGCTTTGTTCCAGTTGTCACATAAAACAATGGGATGCTTAGCTTGGAAATCTCAGTTAAGTCTGGGCAAAGTAAATTAGGCAAGCTTAAACCACTTCGACTTTGAATTATTTACACGATATATATATGTTGTTTATTAACACCAACACAATATTTCATACTATTTATAGCATATATTTACCATTTGACAAATAATAACCACCCGCAACTTGTGTTTATATCAGCCAAACATACTGTACGAAAAACTGTAAATGTAATTGGCATTTAGCGCCCTCTGTTGCATTGTGGCCAAACTGGCCAGTGAATATTGTCATGGTTATCCACCAGGGGTTGGTTTAAAAAAAATTTATGATCTCTCTTTTTTAGTAACTATATTTAAGTTAATGTTATATTTTTCACATATTTATTTCTTAATTAGCATTTCTTTTTAATGTAATATACTATTATATACGTGTACATGTATGTAAAGCGCCCGAGGGCAATTTTAATTGATTGGGCGCTATATAAGTACTTCTATTTATTTATTTAAACCACAGATGGTATATGGGGTTTGAATCCTGGATTTATGACATCACCAACAACGATTTAAGATATTTTGTTTTAGATTTTCAACTGCATTGTATTTAGTGCAGTGTCATATCCCTCCATTTAGGGGCAGTCTCGTAAGTGTGCAAAGTCCAAAAAAACGTTTACGTTTAAGCCACCGCCCGCCCCTCCACCAGTGCATGGTGTAAGACTTGCGATTTTGAGCAATGCAGAATGGTTTAAGTTCGACCGGATTCAACTGATATGACATGGTTGCCAAGATATTACCCACATTGCTACCAGTTCTGATATAAAAAAGTGTCAATGTGCATTAGTGTTTGTTCCACCTGATAGGTGGCGCTACTGTAGTTATTTATTCCTCCGCAATATGTGGCGACAGCCGACCCGCCACTCATATGCAATGCTTATCGTTTTGAGGACTGCAAAATGTTGCGACTACTTCTAATGCAAAGTGCATTGTACAGGTACTATTGAAAGTCCTGCTTGCCGTTATGAAAATGTTCATGAATATCTCGTTGAAGGTACATGAACATATCATGGAGGACCATCGGGGAAATAATGTGAGGAAGTTGGTGACATGATGATATGAAATGTCTTAAGACAACTCGGCCAATGTATTATACAATATTATCAATTAGATTATGCTAGATACTACAGTGTTGATAATAATGTGAACAATATAGCGATTAATGGCCATGAACGATGTGTACCATAGTGTAGTTGTTGAATCATAGGAATAAATGCTCGGTACACAACTGGACTCTTGTGGTAAATGACTTATTTATTCTTATAAAGTATAGACATTGATCAAATACAAAAGCCTGTTTTCCTCATGAAAGGTAATAAAGCAAAACTTTAATATTTCATATGTGGTGATGATGAATCAACTGTCAACATATAAAATGATCTAAAATAACTATATATATATATATAAATGTATTAAACATTTCATAATATCATTTAAGAGAAAAACTTTCAATAAATATGTACAATAATAACCGTAATGGAATGTAAATAAAACAGCTTCTCTGCAGTTCTACTGCATGGACCATGAGATAGTGTCCTATATACCAGAGATAAAGCGTCAATAAAATAAAACATTTGCTTACATCCACCTAGCAGTAACATAATACATCCTCACATGCCATGGGGCACTTCTGATTCCATCAGTCTCGATACCCCCTGGCATATCAACTTGATAAAATGCAGAAATTAAGCTGAACCAATACTCTTTTTGGGTTTTGGCCATAAATTTTGAGTTATGGCTGATACTATGTGTAATGTTCGAGAAGTAGAAGTAATTATTTGAATACACATTACCGCTGAGCCACTTGTGAAAATGGTCAAATGGGTAATTATACTTGGTTTCCCTGGAGTCGGCCTTTGTCTTTGATATGGGGCGCAGGTGTCTGCACTGTTCTCACTGGTGGTACATTCAATTGATTACTATGAAAAACTACAGCTGGTTCAGTTACCTCATACACTGCGTAGGACGCCTGCCTGGGGTAATATTGTCAACTACCCACACTGGCTTGCGGGGACGACATAAAAGCTCCACGTACAGTAGATTCCCAAATGAAGTATGGAATGATATTCAGCATCGTGGCTACACACGGCACAAACATTCAGGATAATTTGAGATGGAAACCCACTCGGCCCTCTGGAATAATATTCAGCATCATGACAAAAACCCACTTAGCCTTGTTTGTTGTAAATGTAATCGCCCTTTCGTCCGAGGTACTGGGTCCAAGGCTGGTGCGAGAGCGGCCGAAACTTGAGATCTTCGATGGGTTTGATGCCGTGCACATCTCGCATCTTCTCGGACACGTACAAGTCCAGCTTCGAGGAGTAGCGCCCTTTCATGGCGAGGGCATCCACGAGATTTGTTTTGATAATGCGTAGTGTGTAGGACATGGCACCGTGGCCTACGTTCTTCTTCTCGCCCTCTCCGTCTATGATGGAGATCACGTCGAGATTCCCGTCGCCGTCTACGTCCCCCAGAACTCCTGCAATAAAAATAACCGTTTACACGGGTCCCCACATCATTTTATAAAACATGCTCTGAATGCCCGCAGCACATGCAAACAAATCATCAAAATATGGGCGCACCTGAGGGATCATCTCAGAATGTCTAATATCAGATTAAATTACTTTCATGTGACCTCAACCTGGCTGCTGCAATAAGGTGGTTTTGGGCAAGGAAATCTGACTGCAATGACTTTTGTGAGATGGGACTTTAGGTTTGAGCATTTTTCAAACGTCTTGAAAAATGCTAATACCTGAACAACAGTCAGTGAAGTCTGATATCCTTGCCCAAAACCACCTGATTGCACAAAGGAGTATTCTAGCTGATGATTCAAGACAACGGCATGATCACACGTACAGTTGTTAGCTCAGAATAATTTTCAAGGATGTGAAAATCAGTCTCACTAGAAACATTCATTGCCATGATAATACACAAGCAAATGAGCCCATATTTCAAACATCATATACCATTCATTTACCTAACTAGTACACCAGTATTAATAGAGATATAGCATATTGATTATATGGCCGTTTTCGGGTAGTGGCTACCCTTAAAAACAGTTGCAATTAATGACATAATACTGATTGAATTGGAGTGAAGTAATAGCTGCAACATGTATAGTAAAACATAATAAACTGAATAATATTCCTTATAATTTTGGCTAAATATGCTTTAACCTTTTGGAGTATACCTAAGTTATTTTATTTTATATGTTATTTTATACGTAGGTTATTTTATTTTAATCCTCTCATTCTGTTTGACCCTGGGACAGTGGCAGGCAGTGAGCCGAGGCTAGTCCAACACAGAGGTTTACAGCATAATCTCTGACACCAGCAGGCCGCTCCACTCACCCACCCCAGTGATCAGAGATAGGGCAAAGTCCACTATCCAGTTATAAATAGAGATCAGTAGCAAAGGCTACTGCAGGAGGTTTACAGCAGTAGGGAAATAGTAGGAACATTTAGCATTTTGGGGGGCCCTGAAGTGCCCTTAGAATGATTAAATCAAACACAGATTTCTTGTGTACAGTGGCACTCCCACACGAAATGTCTATGCAAAATCAGAGAAAAAGTTACTGAAGAGTTTTTGAAAAAATTGGCAAAATGTGAAAATTGACCAGTTTCGGGGATTCTGGAAGGTCCCACGGGGCTCTTAGAACGATTCAATCATCAAATACAGATTTCTTGTGCATAGTGGCAGTACCTTAAGATACGTCTATGCAAAATTAGAGAATAAGTTGCTGAACGGTTTCTGAGATATGGCAGCTAACGGCGGATGCAGAGTGATGGCATAAGTCCACTGGACCTACGGCCTAAAAATCAAGTACCGGTAATTAGCTACAAATGTGAACACATGTTTACATTTCTTTTTGCTATATTTACTTATCAATCCATATTGCTTACTTAAATTTAGCTCTCAGTTGTTTGATGACATCATTCTATTAGAACAAAAGAAAAGAAAGTTCAGTAATGATATTTTAACAGTATAAACGTTAATATTTGTGTATGCATTACCTGTCGTTCTCTCGTCGTTTTTCAAGATTATACAAGATTGCGTCTTGACACTTCGTCGCACTTCACTGACGTCATCTGTCCCATCTTCATCTGTCACATCTATAACATGGAGCACCAGTTTTCGCCTGTTTAAACACCTTACCTCAGATATATGCATAGCTGACCTGCAATCAGAAAAACATTTTCCCACAACTTATAGTAATTTCCTCTCAAAAGACTGCATCAGTGCAATCTCAACCACAGACTGAGTGAGGCTATTCCATACATCTGTTCATTGCTGTATCAATGAGTTGAATTTAATTGGTGTTCTTATGTATGTGAATTGTTGTCACTCACTGTCACAAACTGCTGCATCATATTTCTCAGTTAGAATCTCCATATCCTTGGAGCAGTAGGCTGTAGTAGGATGACCAGTCCATGAAAAATGGAGCACACCTACCCAGAATGTATCAAGTTTTGTAACGTTACAGATTTTGAAAAAAGCTGAAAATTTCTGAGCACTGATATTAATGGTTATATATTTTGTTCCCAGAAATATGTCACGTAGACAGTCCTGAATAGAACTCAAACACGACTACATGCCTAATTTAAAAAAATGTAATGTTCACATTTACCAGGTTATATAAGCGATCATACTATCATGCAAATTAATTAATAAAATTTTAATCAACTGATTTGGGGCACATCAAATTTCGAAAGGGCACATAGTTCTATATCTGATGTGCTCGAAGAACACATGAATGTCTTTTTCAAGATCGATCCCACAGCTACCATACATTTAGTATTGTATTCATTTTGGGTTATTTAGCAAGGAAAATGAACCGGACATGAACGATGAGATTTTACGGTAGGCATTTCTGCTAAAATCATAAAAATTATGGGACATGAAACGGCAACATCAGTCTCGGCTGGAGAATAAGCCGGTGTGACTTAACACCCGGCGCACTGCGGTAGGTCACGTGTGGACATGTGACCTTTTATTTCTGCTTGCCGAAGCAGTAGGGATGAAAGTAAGACTTGTATACTTACTGTAGTATAACTTGACCGACGGAAGGGTGAGCAGGACATTAGGAGAGTGGACATTGGAGCGGTCAAGCAAGAACAGCTCAGTAGTATAGGTAAGCATGTCCTCAGTGCAGTCTGGGTAGTGCTCATCATCATAAACTTCTTCATCACCATCATCAACAACAACAGCGTCTGAATCACTGCTGTTGTCGTTATGATCTTTGTCCATTTCTGGGTCAGAGTACTCAACATCTCCATCACCTTGGGATTCCTTGCCAAGGTCACCTTTATGGGGAAATCAATCAATCAATCAATCAATCACGCAATCAATCAATCTGTACTTCAGACAAAAAGGCACATTTGCAATATGCATTATGTCCATAGTACAAAATAGCAATTTTAAAGTTTACTAGAGTGTATATATTGCACTTATCCACCTCCTGTGTAAAACAGAGGGGTTATAAACATCGCTGTGTTTAATGCTTTGAACATCATTGTTTGCAGATACAAATATCCTGCACATTAGACTGTACATACATTAAAAAAATCTAGCATTGCACCTCACATATTGTCTGTGCATAATCCTAAATGCAACCTCAAAGATTGTCTGTGCGTAATCCTAAATGCAACCTCACAGATTGTCTGTGTATAATCCTAAATGCAACCTCACAGATTGTCTTTGTGTAATCCTAAATGCAACCTCACAGATTGTCTGTGCGTAATCCTAAATGCAACCTCACAGATTGTCTGTGCATAATCCTAAATGCAACCTCACAGATTGTCTGTGCATAGTCCTAAATGCAACCTCACAGATTGTCTGTACGTAATCCTAAATGCAACCTCACAGATTGTCTGTGCGTAATCCTAAATGAAACCTCACAGATTGTCTGTGCGTAATCTTAAATGCAACCTCATAGATTGTCTGTGCATAATCCTAAATGCGACCTCATAGATTGTCAGTGCATAATCCTAAATGCAACCTCACAGATTGTCTGTGCATAATCCTAAATGCAACCTCATAGATTGTCTGTGCATAATACTAAATGCAACCTCACAGATTGTCGGTGCATAATCCTAAATGCAACCTCATAGATTGTCTGTGCATAATCCTAAATGCAACCTCACAGATTGTCTGTGCGTAATCCTAAATGCAACCTCACAGATTGTCTGTGCGTAATCCTAAATGCAACCTCACAGATTGTCTGTGCGTAATCCTAAATGCAACCTCACAGATTGTCTGTGCGTAATCCTAAATGCAACCTCACAGATTGTCTGTGCATAATCCTAAATGCAACCTCACAGATTGTCTGTGCATAATCCTAAATGCAACCTCACAGATTGTCTGTGCATAATCCTAAATGCAACCTCACAGATTGTCTGTGCATAATCCTAAATGCAACCTCACAGATTGTCTGTGCGTAATCCTAAATGCAACCTCACAATCAGATTGTCTGTGCATAATCCTAAATGAAACCTCATAGATTGTCTGTGCATAATCCTAAATGCAACCTCATAGATTGTCTGTGCATAATCCTAAATGAAACCTCATAGATTGTCTGTGCATAATCCTAAATGCAATATTACAGGATACAATAAAGTGCTGCATAACGGTTTTTCTATAATCAGCCCATAAGGAACACAAATACACATTACTACAGGAGGATGCAAACAGTTTGTTCTTCACTGGAAATGACATCAGTTAAACAAGAACACCTCAGAAAGAGAGAAGACGAACATTAAACGTTACAATTTTTAAATAACGTACAGGATTTTAATTTTTATGTAATGTGACGGAACAAAATATGTGAGAGACATGTTTTGATGGGTTTGTAGATAAAGGTTGGGATGTAAGAAAATATAGTAATTGGTAATAATTAATGTAGTAATAATATTTATTTTATATAGCACCACATCCAATGTAGTTCAAAGCGCTTTATAAAGATATATAGAAAATAAAACTGTTAAGAATCATATGTTGTAATAAAAACAATACTTGTTATACCATAACGAAAATTATATTTAATATATCACTATGAAATAATAATAATAAAAATTTATAAAATAAATATAACATTGACTAATGATATAAACATGAACCATAGTAAAACTAGCAAATAGACATCAGTAAGTTAAGCTAAAAGTATAAGACACATAACTGTTTCAATTACATGAAAGTAGATAATTTAAAAAAACTACTATATGGGTAGCAATGGTCGAGCGGAAGAGCACAGGACCCATATCCTACTACCAGTCACCGTTTCGAAACTTCAGAATTTCATTCACATCCCATTTTTTGTGTCTTTTAGAATGGATACCGCAATCCACTGGTCCGTACTACTTGGGTGAAATAACTGATCCCACACAGGGGGTAAAATATTATTCAGCAACTCAAGTGAAGGAAAACTGAGAATATACCACTTCTGTGTTACCCGTAGATAGGACTGTTTGGATTAAATAAAGTAAGTCACGTAGCCAAGTCTGGAACTCGAATATTCTCATCACTGAAACCACACAATGTATAGACTACATTCATTGACATGTGTGATCCATCACAGAGAACTGGGTATTAAGTAGCACAGGCCTATTCTGCACACCAGCTAAAAATAGGTATTAAGTAGCATAGGCCTATTCTGCACACCAGCTAAAAATAGCTGTCTAGCTCAGGTCCCAGCAATTTAGTGATTTTCCACCATCTGTGGAATCAAAAAAAGGTACAGAAGTCATTTTCATAATTTTGCAACTTAATACCGACTTCACTGTGGCTGGTCACATGTTCCACGACTGATCCTACTAAATGTAGCAATTTTTACAAGAAACGGAAGTCAGTCACACCTGCATCCACGGCCGTGTAGTGGTTGCCGTGACCGGTCAGAGTTTCCAGATCATTCATGTCTGTCTTGTTGAACATGTTCATCAGATTCGTGAAGTTGGCGTCACCCTCTTTATAGATGACGGGCGTACCAGTAAGGTCACGTTTCTTGATGTTGTCATGCAGGCGACTTCTTCTCGTCTTTCTCTGATGACAGAGGTGATTTTATTCAATTTACAAGTGTAGTACTTTTTAATGTTAATGTTTTTTTACTATGAATACATTTATTTAAAACAAAAACATAAACAATCAGTAAATCGGTACACAAATACTTAGCGTTTAATGGAAATATGTCAGAAATATAAATAGATAAAATTAAAATACAATATGGTAATAAGTAAAAAAGTTAATAATAAAATAATAAATTGATAGATAAGCAACTATAAAAATATAAGAAATATTAAAATAAATAAGTAGAAGGGATATGATATAAAGTCACCATTATACAATATACATTGATTCAGCCCAGCTAGTCCACATGGGCCCATTAACAATATCTAACAATAACAGTACAACCATTTTATCATGTCAATGTTAAGAATACATTTTCTAAAACCATAAACATTCTTGCACAATAAGGTGTCAAATGTGTCATTAGCATTATTGACAAACATGTTATTGTGGAGGTTCTTTCAGAATAATAACTTATTTATATTTTTGTTTACTTGACCAACCCTGTTTTATATATAATTGACATGAAAAGAAAACTACATAATTTATTTGTGGAAAATAATAAAAGCAAAGTATCAACCCATAACTTTGAATTTGAGGTGATATAACAGAAAATTGCAAATTTTATTCTGAAAGACATAGCTAATGCACGATAAAAGTTTGGAATAACCTGAATGTCAAGACACCTATTATTAGATCGCTCAACTACTTTAATGCATTTCATAAGAGACTGTTGTTAAACAGTTATGCTAAGTATATTTGAATAGGAGCCTAACTTGTGCCCTTTGTATGACTAGGGCGTTTAATTAACTTATGTTACATCTCTCAGATTTATAATGTATTATCTTTGCAAAATGTTACTAATGTACAGGTTTGTTGATTGGTTAGGGTAACATCTTTATTTACTTGCTAGTATTCAAAATCTTACAATTACATGTAATAAGACTATCTGTCTGTTTCATTTGCTGTGTGCTCTAGAGCATGACATACTTATAGTTTCACCTGTTTACTTGCTGGGTAATTCACGCCTTTCACTTGAAACACAAACGCATCTCGGTAGTTTTCGGTTGTCCTGGCAACTAGGTCAGAGGTCATCTCGTACTGAGACACATTCAGCCTCCACAATACTTCACCATTTGTTCCGTCAATAACAAAGGTCTACAATGTAAGAGGTCATAATATAAAGCGACGTTCTCTGTTCCTTCTTTTTATAATAATTAAATGATATTGATGCAGACCCAGGCGAAAGTGCTAGGGATCTCAGAACAGGTTGGAGCCTTAAAGGGGCAGTGTTCATGACCCACCAGCGTGTGAACACGCCCCAATGCTGTACTATTCCAACTCCCAACTAGGGGTAAATCGGACAGGGCTGGTGGGGCTCGTAAACCACGGCTGGTAGCCCACCTAAGAGAAGCTAACTCTGATTCCAAACCTCTGCTGCCTTGCGGCCACACTCATTCGTCCGAAAGGCTATGGGAGATAGCCCTACATAAATCCGGAGTGGAGCCCTGAAGACGATTTGGTGATCACGCTGTTAACATCCAGCAACTCCTGCACCCAAGCTGGTACCAAACGTCGTGCTTCGCATTCCTTTGGATTCCACTGGTAAGGCTGAGAGTGATCTTAACAACTGGGCAGCCCAAGATCTGATACATTTTTGCAGCTTGACAGCCTGATTGTCAATATTCCCAAAGATTAGTCCCTCATCCTTCTTGGCAACTCAGAGTAGGCTCAGACCATGAGTCATGGCCGTCCTGCTATGGACACCACGGCACTGGGCGGATGACCAACAATGGTCAAAGACTGTTGGAGCTATGCTCATTTCATGGCCTCTGCATCATGAACACCTTTTCCTAGTCAAAGCATCAGCATAAAGTGTCATGGAAGCATCCCAGGTCTCATAAATGGCATCAATTGGACCTCATCATCACGAAATGCTTCGCTCTGAACAACATCCTAGCAACACGGAGCTGCCATAGTGCAGATTGCGATACAGAGACATGCCATGGTATGCAGTAAAGTGAGAGTGTCTCCATGCAAGCTGCACCGCTCCAAGCCTAAAGGTCGCACTCGCATCAATGTTGCTAGAACTGCAGACCCACAGTGAAGAGAGCAGTTTGTAATCTCCATTGAATAGTCCCTACAGGACCTTCTGGAGCAGGATGCCACGGGCAAGGTGGAACACCCTCAGCGATGTCTTCTGCAACGCTAACCTACATGTGATCATACTGGTCAGTGAAGCCAAACGAGAAGCCCTGCTTGTTCACAATCCATGCAAGAAGTCATTGTCATCTCTCAGATCTTCACTGATCACCGCACAACGCACTACAAGACGATGTGCCAATGGCTGAAACTGTGCGAGAATATCCAAAGCTCAGCCGACTGTGGGAACGTACGCGGCATGTACGACGACATCAAAAAGGCTATAGGCCCCACTGTAAGGAAGATAGCACCACTGAAATCCACATCAGGAGAGATGCTCACAGACCGAGATCAACAGATGGAGTGAAGGGAAATGAAACGACAAGAATTGGTAACGTAAGCAAAGGTTTAGAGACACAGACAATAAGACAGAATTAATCTTTTCACAGTTCCAGTAAGGTTGTCATAACTGCAAGCATTGTTTCAACGTGCATAAGTTTATAACACCATAAACACCCATTCATAAACCTACTGTGGCACCCTGAAGTAAGTGGCTCATCACCCAGTTCATTCACTGTTCCCAAGGATGAGCAACAAACACATAACTCTAAATAACTGCCTGTATTTTATGTAAGATCAGAGGCCAATGGTCCAAGGAAGCAACTGAATGTAGAGAGTCAAGTGAACTTTGGCACCGCGGAGGAGATGCTGCTAGGCTGCCCCCCCAAAGTTAGCATACATAATGTATCAATTGCTGGCATGTCAATGTTAGTGTTGTTTCCATAGATCTAGAACATGACTATCATAAACATGTTAATTTATACCTTGCCATAAAATATATCCAACAAGCCTCTTATTACGTAGACATAATAACTGCTGTCAACATTTCCACTAAAATAATCGTCTCAAGTACCATGTTTTGGTGGGAAAATGTGTTTTATATGGGTAGGGAACATTGGCCCTGACAGAGAGATGGGGGTAAAAGCTACAGGTAACAGAACACAACTTAGTCAGAAGAGTAGGGAAAGTGACCCGAGAGAGAAGGAAGATGAGGGAATAGTTGGAAGAGATTGGCAGAAGAAACACCGAACAGCACATGTAGAGAGAATGAGAGAGGACAGGCAGAAGAGAGGAAGGAGACCAGACGAGGTAGAAGAAACTTAAAAAGAGGCAGTCTGTTCCTAGTTGCTTTTTATTTATTAATTAATATAATGTTCATAAGACTATAGTAATTATGTTGAAGGTATACTGCCTGTCAAAATGTGTTCAGTAAGCCCGAAACAACATTAGCAATTAGAGAAATACAACCCTAGGGCATGTTCAAATAGTAAACAAAACATCTAGTTTCAAAACAAGCTTTATTGGCAATATTGTCGAGGGGGATTTAGTTAACCGCAATATACTTTGATGTTCAACAATTTCCCTTTTCCCCACATTCAACACAGCATACTTCTTGTTATAAATTACTTCGCTGGGTAGTTCTGATTAGAAGAACATACTTTTTTCCTCTCTAAGATGGAAAGACAATGTGAAAAGAGATCTTCAAAAGGCTGGTATGAAAATGTGGAAAAAGGAGAGTTGTGGTGGGAAAAATAGTTCATTCCTGGTGCTGTTTACTAAACACTGTTCCTTACCTGTGAGTATTGGTACTTAGGCCAGGCACCTATGTTCATGTGAAACATGAAGTCGAGTGTATCGTCGTCATTGAAGTAGCCTGGTGCCAGTGTACTGCAACATTTCAATGGAAGATCACAAAACTAAATCGTCAAATGTGTTTCACAAAAAGTTAGTTCTTCGTTACTATGTTGTATATATTATGTAGTGAAACGACCGAACTTTGATAGTATCAGAGGACTAAATGTTGGCATGACACTTTAATAAGAAACATTTATATTCACTCATATGTTGCACACAAACAAATCAAGTTTTAGTTTGACAACACATATCTCAAAAAAATAGATTCATGGGTGTTTAGAGACTAAAATACATCATGTAAGTAATTATAATATTACAACACGTGTTATACAAAATAACACAATACAAACTACACACTTGGATACATACACGCACATCACATACAGACAACATTTCTCATTTCTTTCAACATATCTACCTGTACGATTCAAGGTCAGGGAACTTTGCGGTCCATATGATTTCAAGAGTTTCACCATTATACAGCCGTATCGTGCCGTCGTAAGCTGACATTACAATATCATGTATGCCGTCACCGTTCATGTCAACCAGCGTCGGTGTCACCATGACACCTTTTATTTGACACCTGTAATGTGAACATCAGGTGATGTAGCAAGTTACAGTAGTAACAATCAACTGACATGTTTACGTCAGATTCTATCATTCACAATTTACATCATTACACAGGCAATAGGTGGGTGGTATGTTTGGTCACACTCTTCCTCACTGAGGCAAGAGTTCTGCTTGAGGCAAAAGAGGTACATTTGACCAGACCTAGAGGGGGGCACAATTGAAGGTGTCAATGCAGGGTGCAGTTACTGTTAGACTTTTTCTTAGTGTTAAGGTAGAATGCAGTTGGAGGTTTCAAAGGGGAGCAGTTGGAAGTTTTTGGTGAGCCTGAAGTTTTATAAAAATATCCCAAAGAAAAAAACATGTTACAGACCCATTACAAAAACACAAATATGCAGGTATTTAATAATTAGACAAATGTGTTCAAAAGTAAAACGCAGCCATTTTTAACACTTGTGAAAATTATGTGCCAACGGCTTTAGTACATTTCTGTTCTAAACGTTAGACTACTCTGTTCAACTGACTTATCTGACTTATCTATTCATGTCCATAATTATTAAAACATCTTATCTATGATGTAAAATAGCAGTTGTCATATATTCATAGATTTTAGGCAACATTTTGTGTATGGAAACTCCAAGTTATATGATATCGTTGTTTGTCAAATGGACAAGATTTAACAAGAACAAGATTGCCGTCCAGAAAATTACTCTGGATGGCAGTTGGACAAGGAAGCCTTTTGGCTTATCGAGAGTCCAATACTTTTTATCTACATGTATCCCGCCTTTTTAAGGTGTGTGTCGATTTTATTTTTAAACATATTCACGCTACTAGCACAATCAGGAGATAATCTGTTCCATTCATTTACAGTCCTTTGTGAGAATGAGAACTTTCTTATATCTAATCTACACTGCTCCTTTACTAATGTAGCTTCATGTCCTCTGGTCCTTCTATCTTTCTTAACTGAGAAAAAAATGTTTCTATCAATATTTTCATAACCATTCAATATTTTAAACACTTCTATGTGATCTCCTCTCAATCTCCTGGTCTCTAGTGTTGTTAAACCACATTCTTTTAGGCGTATTTCGTAACTAAGATCCCTCAGATTTGGTATCATTTGGTATCTTTCTAGCATATCTATGTCCTTCTTGCGATATGGCCTCCATGCTTGTATACAATATTCTAAATGAGGCCTCACTATTGTTTTGTACAGCGGTACTATTAATTCTTTTTTCTTATACGCTATATTTCGCCTAATTAATCCAAGGATTTGATTTCCCTTTGACGCTGCAATTCTGCACTGCTCTGAAACCTTCATATCAGCACTAATGGTTAACCCTAAGTCCTTTTCTTTTACAGTAGTACTTAGAACAGTACCCCCCATTTTATATTTTACCTCTTCATTCCCATGACCTGTGTGGAGGCATTTACATTTCCCAAAATTGAACAGCATTTGCCACTTTTCAGACCATTTGATCAACCTATCAAGATCATCTTGTAAATGATGTCTGTCTCCATCACTTTTAATCACCAAACCAAGCTAAATTTGTCCCCACAATATATATATATATAATATGGATGCCATGGTATTATTTATGATTATTGATCCAGGTACTTGTTTATTATTAAATACCTGAGTAATCTGATCAATGATTCAAACTTTGAGTTACGAATGGAGTAAATCAATCGCAATTCTAATGATCCATTTCTTACCTGTAAATTACAAAAACGCCATGTTTGAGATATTTCACTTTGTTCTTCCAGCCCGTGTAGCTGCCTCTGGTGTTTGGCACGGGTGTGGAACTTGTCAGATTCTTCACATAGCGGTACAGATCAGGCACCGAGATTCCCAAGAAATCACCTGCCAAATATTCCCATTTTCTTTGAAATACACAACTAGGATTTTAAATTTTGTTTAAATTTGTAAAAAATTCATCATTCTTCACTGGTTAACCTGCGTGTGGCATTCCTAGTCTGATTGCGTGTCACAATTTACTGGTGTGCACAACTCACTCACATGGAACAAAATCTGCTGCATTTTATTGGACATCCACTAGAATTTTAAAATTATTTTCTTTTTTATATTTTATATAACGGAATTGGCGAGTATAGTAATTTGTAACAATAAATCTGCTGTGTTGAACGTGAGAAAATTGGACATCGTTGCACATCAAGGGGTACTGCAGTTACCTCAGCCCGCCTCGGCCGTATTGCCAATAAAGCTTGTTTTGAAACAGGATGTTTTGTTTACTATCTGAACATGAACTGGGGACATACCTTCCAAATTGCTAACGTTGTTAACATAAATTGGCAACATGGTTAGTGTAGTCTTAAAAACATTAATTAATAAATGAAAAATTAGACTGCCTCTTTTTAATTTTGAGTCCACCATTTATTCCTGCTGCTTTCTTTTCTACGAGTGGTTACCTCTGGCGGTCTCTCCCCCTTGGCCATAGAGCACATACTGGGAGCCATCTCTGGTGGTGTGAAGGGCGGGAGACATGTAGGTCTCCTTGTACTTAGACATCTGCAGAACACGGCCCAAGGAGTGGCCCGTACGGCCATTCACAAGGATCAGACGGCCAGCCGCTCTTTTCAGGTCCTGAAGTACAGACATGAGGACATTACACAGAGGAACCTCACTATTAAGGCCATCCTTGGGACTGGACAAAATTGACCCGAATAGCAAGGTGACCTTATTAGAGGGACTTATGTCCTATACATTACTGTATCACAACATAATCTGGGAGTGTTCTAGGATGACTTTGCAAGGTGGCTGTATTACCGTAAAGAGATGTTCAACTATACTTTCATAGGCATCGGAATCAGGGGGGTTGGGGGCTGAGAGTCCTATATTTTGTGGGTTTTGAAGATTTTTTGGCGAGTGAGTTGCAAATTCCGAGTTGAATTTGCCTGATTTAATACTAAAATTGTAATACTGTTCCACGTAAATCTACAACAACACCCATCCACACCGCTCTGTTTCCTGCCAAAATTTGGAATGTCACCATGAAATATCTTCAACACCACCCTACCCTGACCCTGTCTTCCAATGTCATGTCCCACAAGGTAGAAATGGTGAGCCCTGCCAAAATTTGGAGCATCACCACAGAAAATTTTCCAACAACATCCTCCATCTTGAAAACAAAAACACCTGACTGCAGAGTGCTTCAGCTCAGCCCCCTTTATATTAAGTTTGTTCACGGCGCCAGTGGCTTTCTTAGGAGACTGACTGAGGAATTTGGCAGACAGCCAGGAATAGCCAACCTAGTATACAAAGGGTTAAATGATCAAAATTAATTTACTTTTGTTGTTATACATTTGGTACCTTGCCAAAAACATTTTTTTCTACTTTGTCTTTGCCAAAATTGTCATGAGTAAACTTAGTATGACCAAATATTACTTATGTATGTCCAGGCACATGTGGAAACAATTATCCTCAACATAATCACAACTTGTAACTGTCAGTGTTGTATAGTTTGTTTATAGATGTCTAAGCAAAATGTGGTAAATATGCAAATAATTTGCCAATAATCATGGGATTGGATAAATACATTCTTCAGGAAATCTTGGGGAAATTGTAATAATGATACTAGAATTTAAGATCATGCCTAACCTTTGCTTTATAGGTCGGGTCACCCCCGTGGGATAGCAGTAGCTCTGGCACCCCATCGGCTGTAAAGTCAGGCATCACAAGCACATTGTAGAAGTTCCATGTCCAGTGCACCACGCTCTCGTCAACTCTCCACAACACAGTACCTGCAGCACATACAGTACACCTGCAGCACATACAGTACATCTACATCACATGCAGTACACCAGTAGCACACAGTTCATCTGCAGCACATATAGTATATAGTCTGCATCACATACAGTATACCTGCAGTACACAGAGTACACCTGCAGCACAAACAGTAGGCATGCAGCACACACAATATACCTGCAGCACACAGAGTATACCTGCAGCACAAACAGTACACCTGCATCACATACAATATACCTGCAGCATACACATTACACCTGCTGCTCATACAGTATGCAAATAGCACAAACAATACACTATTACACTTGCAGCACACATTTGCAACACATTCAGTAACTTGCAGCACATTCAATATATTTGCAGCACATTACATATACCAGCTGCACATTCGTTATACTCCCAGAATATTCAAAACACCTACAGCATATTCGATACATCTGCAACTAACTCTAAATAAGCCTAATTTGTGGATGAGAGGAGAATGTTCCAAGGAAGCCAACGAACACATGAAGAGACGAGTGTACCTCGGCACCTAGGAGATCCCGCAACACAAGCTCAATGTTAACATATTACTAGGTACAGATCACTGGACCTATAAATACTTAGCTGTGAGAGTATGTACGGTCAAGCGGCTAAAGTGCCGGACTCTTAATCAGACAAACCGGTGTTCAAATCCTGGTGCCGACTGATCGGTAGTTTGGTACCAGCCCCCATGTTGAAACTTGGGGCAATTTCGATCACCCTACATTGTCCATGTCTTTTGAGAAGAGATGCCCACTGTCTGATGTTTGTTCCTTCTATCTGGTGTAGTGGACTGTACTGGACACATTAATTCTTGAGAAGGACAACTCAGAAAATCATGCTCGACAATACTTGAGCCCCATGACACACACATGTCACTAACATAGCATGATGAGGTAACCGTAAGAAGAAGGACATCTCACCGTTGCGGGGGTTGAAGGCCACTAGAGTTCCCATCCGCCCAGCAGCAATGCAGTCGAGTTTGCCATCTCCATCGACATCAACATTACAGTTGATCTCGAAGGGGGCCATATACACGGATGTTCTCCAGAGTTCTTTCCCATCATACCCCCGCAGGGCTACAATCTTCCCCGCGCATGGAAACGTATCCTCTGAAACACGGTCCAATAAACAACGTCACTCCACGTGTCAGTTTTACATGTTGATCCTTATCTACATAACAGCCACCCTATTTTGCGAGTCTCCTGCATTTAATTTTTCCAAATAGATAGCTCAAGCCACCTGTCTCACAACTTTTTGTTCTTAAAATTAAGTTTAACATTAGTAAGTATACTTTCTCTGTAGCTGCACCTACACTTTGGAATGAGCTCTCGTCATTTTACGTTTGTCAGAAACTATAGCTATCTTTCTTTATTTAAAAAAAAACATACCCAATATATGTTTGAAATTGCAGTATTTCCACCTTAAATCTTTGGCAGTACATTGTTTTAATGATGACTTTTGCGCTGTTCACGATATTTGCTTAATGATTCCTGTTTATTGCACCTTTGAGCTCGGGTTCATGATAATATGGTCTTACCCAGTACAAGTCCTACCTATGGCATATCATCGTCATCATTATTACAAGTACAGGAATGTTATCAAATTTGATGTCAGCTTTCTCACAATTCATTCAAATCTAACCAAAACTCATCAGCATTGCAAATATGATGACATGAAATATTATCGTACACAACAGAAAATACTTTCATTTTGTTATGTAGTGGCAATATTCATTTTGAGTAATGACTGACTCAATACAGCATTTACATTACACCCACATAAGCATGTACATGTATGCACGCACACACAATGTACATGTACGCACGCACACACAATGTACATGTACGCACGCACACACAATGTACATGTATGCACGCACACACAATGTACATGTACGCACGCACGCACGCACAATGTACATGTATGCATGCACGCACAATGTACATGTACGCACGCACACACGCACAATGTACATGTACGCACGCACGCACAATGTACGCACGCACGCACACACAATGTACATGTATGCACGCACACACAATGTACATGTATGCACGCACACACAATGTACATGTACGCACGCACACACAATGTACATGTATGCACGCACACACAATGTACATGTATGCATGCACACACAATGTACATGTACGCACGCACACACAATGTACATGTACGCACGCACGCACGCACGCACGCACGCACAATGTACATGTACGCACGCACGCACAATGTACATGTACGCACGCACAATGTACATGTACACATGCATGAACGCACAATGTACATGTACGCACGCACGCACACACAATGTACATGTACGCACGCACACACAATGTACATGTATGCACGCACACACAATGTACATGTACGCACGCACACACAATGTACATGTACGCATGCACACACAATGTACATGTACGCACGCACACACAATGTACATGTACGCACGCACGCACAATGTACATGTACGCATGCACGAACGCACGCACGCACAATGTACATGTACGCACGCACGCACGCACAATGTACGCACGCACGCACAATGTACATGTACGCATGCACAATGTACTTGTATGCATGCACGCACAATGTACATGTATGCACGCATGCACAATGTACATGTACGCACGCATACATAATGTACATGTATGCACACATGCACAATGTTCATGTACGCACGCACGCACGCACGCACGCACGCACGCACGCACGCACGCACGCACAATGTACATGTACACACGCACAATGTACATGTACGCACGCACGCACAACGTACATGTACGCACGCACAACATACATGTACGCACGCATGCAGCAACGTACATGTATGCACGCACACACAACGTACATGTACGCACGCACGCACAACGTACATGTACGCACGCACAATGTACATGTACGCACGCATGCACGCACAATGTACATGTAAGCACGCACGCACGCACAATGTACATGTATGCACGCACACACAATGTACATGTATGCATGCACGCACAATGTACATGTATGCATGCACACACACAATGTACATGTATGTACGCATTCACAATATACATGCATGCATGCATACACAATATACATGTATGCACGCACACGAACAGCTTGTGTGGAAGCCATTCATGTTAAAACAGCCATTATGGTGGATTTTCTTGTTAAACATAACTTGATAAACCCATCTCAACATGGGTTTCTAAAAGTGAGGTCATGCTTAACAAATATCTTATGTATTTTGGAAGACTTCACTAAGTGGGTAGACGAGGGATCTCCAGTAGATATCATCTACTTATATTTTCAAAAAGCTTTTGACACAGTGCCACATCAATGATTACTGCTTAAACTAAAGGCCCATGGCATAGGAAATGGTATCATAAACTGGATAGAAAATGGCTGATTGACAAAAGATAGTAGGTAGTAGTTGATGGGGAGGCTTCAAACTAGAAATCAGTTTTTAGTAGGGTACCACAGGGATAAGTACTGGGACCTATATTATTTTTAATATATATATAAACGAATAAGACGATGATATAACAAATAAGGTGTTGAAATTTGCGTATGATACAAAAGTGTTTAGACGGATTAAAAGTGATGGAGATAGATTGATCAAATGGTCTGAAAAGTGACAAACGTTGTTTAATTTTGGGAAACGTAAATGTCTCCACACAGGACATGGGAATGAAAATGTACAATATACAATGGGGGGTACTGTACTAAGTACTACTGTAAAAGAAAAGGACTTAGGGTTAACCATTAGTGCTGATATGAAGGTTTCAGAGCAATGCGGAATTGCAGCTTCAAAGGGAAATCAAATCCTTGCATTAATTAGAAATATAGCTTATAAAGAAAAAGAACTAAAAAATACCGCTGTACAAAACAATAGTGAGGCCTCATTTAGAATATTGTATACAAGCGTGGAGGCCATGTCGCAAGAAGGACATAGATATGCTAGAAAGAGTACAGAGGAGAGCGACTAAAATGATACCAAAACTAAGGGATCTTAGTTATGAAATACTCCTAAACGAATGTGGTTTCACAACACCAGAGACCAGGAGATTGAGAGGAGATCAGATAGAAGTGTTTAAAATACTGAATGGTTATGCAAATATTGATAGAAATTTTTTTGGAGTTAACAAAGATAGAAGGACTAGAGGATATTAAGTTACATTAGTAAAGGAGCAGTGTAAATTAGACATAAGAAAGTTTTCATTTTCACAAAGGACTGTAAATGAATGGAACAGGTTATCTGCTGATTGTGTGGGTACTAGTAGGTTGAATATGTTTAAAAATAAAATCGACACATACCTCAGAAGGGTGGGATACAAGTAGATAAAAGGGTTGGACTCTCGATAAGCCAAAATGCTTCCTTGTCCACCTGCCACCTAGAGTTAATTCTCTGGGTAGCAATCTTGTTAAATCTATTTAAATTATTTGCTAGTTTAGTTTCTCCAATGACAAACCAGTGTTATTTGAGCAATTTATTTAATTAATAGTGATCCAGTCCATTTGTTTTACTACCAGTTGTGTCAAAGATAGACATTAATGTGGGTCCCTAGGCATGGAACTATTAGTTAATCTAGTGGCCAGCTGACCCCCTGTAAGTTAACCTGTCTTATCAGTTGTAATGACCCATCTTGGCCAGTCCTCTGCCAGTCTTGAAGATGGGCAGACATGTCTCTGGCTAAGCCACTGAGGCCAGATCATTCTCTGTAACTGTTCATGGTGAACGAAGTATAAAATGTTACGTACAAGAGAGTGCATCTTACCAGCATCCAAACACATCTTTTTCATCATGGCCTTTGTTTTCATACTCATAACTGTGCTGAAATATTTGGTGGTGAACATTGCAAAGATGATGTCATCTCGCCCGTCTCCGTCAACATCCACCAGGCGGACACAAGACTCGGAACCTGACAGTATATAACTATGTTAGTGGTGTGACATAACAAACACTGCACTATGGATGTCAGATAATAATAAAAACAATAATATCAACATTCATAGTGAGCCCTTTTCAGCCAAAGCTGCTGAAATGTGCTTTACAAGTTCATTAAAACAAGTTGTATTTACCATAAAAAAATTAAAACTACTTTATTTGTTATTATATACAGAAATATAGATGTTTAAGATGTGTAAATTATAAAGTATCTCTCAAATAATTGCATACAAAACTATCTATAAAATATGCAATTTATAAACAAATTATAAAATGTCATAAATAACTAGATAGATTAAATGTCAGCTGCTAAGAGCTATAGGAAATGGTATCATAAACTGGATAGAAAATGGCTGATTGACAAAAGATAGTAGGTAGTAGTTGATGGGGAGGCTTCAAACTAGAAATCAGTTTTGAGTGGGGTACCACAGGGATCAGTACTGGGACCTATATTATTTTTAATATATATATAAACGAATAAGATGATATAACAAACAAGGTGTTGAAATTTGCGTATGATACAAAAGTGTTTAGACGGATTAAAAATGATGGAGATAGACAGCATTTACAATCCACATGTAATCACTTGACAAGAAAAGAGTTTCTCAGCTGAATCGTGAATCACGTATTGTTTGTTTCATTGCGTAATGAACTACATATTAAAGGGGAAGTTATATGATGTAAATGGCATTTTCATCACATGCGCAGACAGGTCAATGTTTATACATGCACGCACAGATGCACACATTTCATGTGATATTTAAACAATTAATTAAATAATAGTTTAACAATTATTAAAACTGCACACAAGTACCTGTGTTCAGGGCAATGGTGTTAGAAACTCACAATGGATTTAGATCAAGTACTTCCAGATGATAATGCATTCAGTTGACACGTTGGCAAAGTATGTGATTAGAAATCAAGTAGAATTTGTAGAACAAATGGAAACTTTGTATCCACGTTAGATTACTAAAACTACTGTTATGAATAAACAATGTTTTCTCAATAGTATTATAGGCTCACCAGTGCAAACACTAATCACCTGTTAGATCTATACAACTGATGTGGCTAGTAATCACTCTGAGAACATGAGTGTAACTACCCAAGTGCACGTGGCCTGCTAATCTGAAAATAGTACTAACCACTATTTTGAAATGACAGTGCTACATGTCCACTACACAGACTCACCATGTCCAGCCAAGATGACCATCCAATCGGCCGTCTTATTAAATCTGGCCTTGGTCGTCCAGTGACCGGGCAGCAGGATGTTATAGTTGATGTAGATGAGGAATGTTAAGATGGCAGATATGAGCAGGACGCCGAGACCTATGGTCCACCGCCACACCGGGCACTTGGTGTCTGTCTTGTAGCTGCCCTGTCCTTTAATGGTCACCACTTTTGTCTTGTCAAACAGGACACTGTCGTTGTCATCTGAGTCAGAGTCTGTGTCGTCCCGCGACATCAAGACTTCCCGTTCTGGCTCGTGACTTGTCATGTTCCCTGTTAACAGCAACTGTATGACTGGAGCAGGTAACTGTGTGTGTGTGTGTGTGTGTGTGTGTGTGTGTGTGTGTGTGTGTGTGTGTGTGTGTGTGTGTGTGTGTGTGTGTGTGTGTGTGTGTGTGTGTGTGCGTGTGTATATGTGTGTATATAATCGTTCTCTATCATATCTATGTGTGTGTGTGTGTGTGTGTATGTGTGAGTGTGTGTGTATACGTGTGTGTGTGTGTGTGTATATGTATGTGTGTGTATGTGTGAGTGTGTGTGTGTGTGTGTGTGTGTGCGTGTGTGTGTATATGCGTATGTGTGTATGTGTGAGTGTACATATGTGTGTGTGTGTATGTGTGAGTGTGTATATAAGTGTGTGTGTGTGTGTGTGAGTGTGCGTGTATATGTGTGTGTGTGTGTGGGGGGGTTTTGAGTGTGTATGTGTGTGTGTGCATGTATATGTGTGAGTGTTTGTGTGTGTATGTGTGAGTGTGTGTATGTGCATGTGTGTGTGTGCATGTGTGTGTGTATGTGTGAGTGTGCGTGTATATGTGTGTGTGTGGGTTTTTTTTAGTGTGTGTGTGTGCATGTGCATGTGCATGTGAGTGTGTGTGTGTGTATGTGTGTGTGTGTGCATGTGTGTGTGAGTGTGTGAGTGTGTGTATGTGCGTGTGTGTGCGTGTGTGTGTGTGTGTGTGTGTGTGTGTGTGTGTGTGTGTGTGTGTGTGTGTGTATGAGTGTGCATGTGTGAGGGGTACACCCATTTTCTTTGGTTCCTGGGGTACTTGAGTACAGCCATCTCATCAGACATGACTGACAAGTGATTTATGCATCTCACATATGAGCAACAGGAGACCAGAGCACTGTAAAGTCTGATAATTTAGGTGGACCTCTCGATATTTGTTCTACTCTGCACTTTGAATTTCATGTGACATTGTTAGAAATTAAATTAAAATGGATTCAACAGTCATGGTTGGAAATTGGAGTTTGTTGTAACGGTGTCAGATGATGCTAAAAAGGGGGGTTTATGCTAACAGGGCAGGTATGTGTAATAGAATGAATGCAGTATATGTGTTTTATTGAATAACGAGGAACATGCAGTCATTAAATGAAAACTGACATCTGACAATGTATCAATAATTAACATACGGACTACATCCAGAACACATTTTCATTCAATCCTCATGGTAACCTAAAGTACACAAACAGGTAGATTTTGTAACATAAACCATTGTGTGTACAGTGACGTTGGTTTAAGAACATATTTAAGACCAATTACAAGTTTGCAATTTAGCACACACTCGTAAGACACCATACTTATCACTGCATGGTGCTGGATTGAGTAATGTTATCAAACCATATTAAAACCGAGCTTTTTAAACAAAAATAGTGAGTCACACATGCAGTGAACATACAGACATTTCCCCCTGGATGGTGGCCCTACTGAAGTGGCAGATGTTTCCAGGCCCCCTGACATTAATTAAGATACACTGTAGTAATACGTGCCTCAAAGTTAACATTCTGAGCTAGGAGCATTATGCTCCTAAAGTGAAATATTTAGGAGCAAAATATATTTTTAGGAGCACACATGCGTTGACTAATTAAAATGCAAAACTATACATGTCATGGCATTTTATGGAACACAATTTTACACCAAATAATCAACACAACGTACAGCATTCTGAATGATCATCTTTGCTACTATACATATCATTTTGTTTATAACAAATTCCACATACAGTTATGTATGCTACCCAGTAATTGTTTTGATATTTATATCTACAACCATAACAAGTACTTAAGCGATTGGAAGCTTTCACATTAGACATATTTATTTCGACTGCGTGTACATGTATATATCCACACAGTCTTAACACAAGGAATATTATCCCCTATATATTCAGACAGGCATTAGATTGAATTTTGCTTAGGCACACACTATTTCAATTTAAACTTCAAACAAACAAAAACAGATAGTTGGTTAGGAGATTCCCCTTTCTGCTGGTTGCCCAAATCACCAAGTGATACAACCTACAAGGGTGGACAGTACAAGGGAGGACAGTACAAGGGTGGACAGTACAAGGGTGGACAGACCAAGGGTGGACAGTACAAGGGTGGACAGTACAAGGGTGGACAGAACGAGGGTGGACAGTACAAGGGTGGACAGTACAAGGGTGGACAGAACAAGGGTGGACAGAACAAGGGTGGACAGTACAAGGGTGGACAGAACAAGGGTGGACAGAACGAGGGTGGACAGTACGAGGGTGGACAGTACGAGGGTGGACAGTACGAGGGTGGACAGTACGAGGGTGGACAGAACGAGGGTGGACAGTACGAGGGTGTACAGTACGAGGGTGGACAGTACGAGGGTGGACAGAACAAGGGTGGACAGAACAAGGGTGGACAGAACAAGGGTGGACAGTACAAGGGTGGACAGAACAAGGGTGGACAGTACAAGGGTGGACAGAACAAGGGTGGACAGTACAAGGGTGGACAGTACAAGGGTGGACAGAACAAGGGTGGACAGTACAAGGGTGGACAGAACAAGGGTGGACAGTACAAGGGTGGACAGAACAAGGGTGGACAGTACAAGGGAAAAAATGACAATAAATGAAATGAAAGTTGCAAACTTTTTATATTGTTTATTTGGTAACAAACAAACAAACAAATCACAATTATCACTGATAAAACTGGGCAAACAGTTTAGATTGTGTCAATCACTTATCTTCAGCATACAATGGCCAGCCTAAGTATATGAGTACAGGTCAGGTAAAACCTAGGGGTACAGTGGCCAGAAATTAAGTCACAGGAAAAAAGTAATGTGAATAAAGTCAGTGTTGGCTATGAAAAAATCACAGGAAATAACGTCACAAGATAATTTTTTGGAAAACAATACCCTAAATACAAAATGTTGCAATTTTTTACTGATAATTTAACAAAAAATTTAGTTTGGTGATTAAGACGAATATTCTGATGAAACTCAGTTTTGCACATTTACATTGACATTTGGTAAACTGGTAATCAAAACTGTTTTTCAACTTCCAATTTATTTCATTTTTCACAACTGGACAAGTGCCCCTTTTCCTACTTGAGTGCTGGGCAAATGCCCGTTGGACAAATGGCCATACTCCAGATATTCACAGCCAACTTCTTTCCACAGAGGTTAGTTTTATTGCACGTGGCAATGTTTATCGAGAAATGTTGTGCTGAGAGAATTGTACAACAGTTTTCCACAAGAAATTTGTGCATATTTGAATATAGTGGAACAAATGTAAATGAAGAATATAAGATAGCATCAAAAATGTACTTACTTTAACGAACAAGTTAAAATCAAAACTTCAGCTGTGGAGAAAGGAGATCGGGCAAGGCTTACGGCATATTTGTAAATAAATGATCAGTAACACACACATTGGAAAACAACTTTGCTGAGTAGCAGAACATCTGGGCTTGCTTCACGACTGCATTATGTCAATCTGGCCAATATTCATAGCAGTATGTTTGCAATCTTTTCACTTCAGTTGCAAAGGAATGAGTCCAGGAGCTTTTTTTGAATGCATCATTGGAATGTATAGACAGGATCGCAGGAGTGACAGAACATACAAACTTCAGTGAGCTGGAACAGGCATGGCTTAAGTGTCCAACTATCATGCCATGGATATTACGACTTTGTTCAGCAACACAATTTGAAGTGAGCTTCTCAACATTGACATGTATCAAGAACAACAAGAGTTTACATGTAAAGAGCCTGAATCGGAAACCGATTTCTACTAGTATGGAGCCAAACACTATTTAAACATATCTGTTCCCAAAGACAGGAGTACATTACTCATACCACTAAGTTAATTAACTACTGCGAAAAAGGTAATTTGTACTGTTAATAAGAGTAAAAATGTCTCTTAATTCCTTCCAGTTACTAAAGTGGGTTGTGAAAATACCATACACTTTAATGTTGTATTCTGAGTTAAACTACCATTTTTACTGTTTTTAAGAAAGTTTACAACATGAACAATAATTGCTTATTTGATCGTACTTGCTACCATATACATGACCTGCGACAACAAAGTGAGTATTAAGTTATTTGTGTACGAATAATCTTCATGCTTTAATTGCATCATGGCTGAATGCTTCCCAAAGAAGTCAAGATGGTGGTCGATTGAACAGGTCTGGCAGGGAGTAAAGTGCTTTGAGCAGCCTTGAGAACTGGATACTGCGCGCTATATAAGAACTTACCTTATTAAGTTGCAAAATTTTGAAATATTGTTCAGTACCTTTCTGAATTAAATGGCATACATGTATTATAAGCTTTAAAATGATATCTAAGTTATTTAAATATCTTAAGTAGTTTTTTTCATTTATTGCTAAAAATATGCAAACTTTAAACAAACAGTTTTGTGAAAACTGGTTAGGTTAATAACAATTGGCTATGTGAAAAAAACAATGCCCATGGCAACCACATATTGGCATTGGGATATGCAGAAACTTTACATGCGACTTCCTGGTTAGGATTATACTATGTAAACTATAATATGCTCTGCTGATTGTCACAATAAGTGTGACAATGACGTCGGTGTCCCAACCCGGTAAACACGCATGACACGACCCAGTTTGAGGGATCCCTGCTCACACTGAGCACGATCAGGCCAACATAATTAGTCTACACAGACTACAGTACAGGTAGAGCGCTTGTATTTGAGTTTGACACTCAACTACGTATGCGATTCACACGTTGTTGAGTTTTAACACTACTACTAGGCCAGTGTCATGCCTATCTGGATTCAGTTATAATAAAGACTGACAACCTCTGTACGCTTCGGTTAGCAAATATGTAAGAAATTCAAACTAGCACCATAAGCATGACCACTTGATTTGTGACTTGGAACGACGGAAGTCACGCCTCACGGCAATTATTATTTTTGTCTGAAGTTAACTGTTAACTGACTGAGCAAGTTCGATTATTCTCTCCCTGGCCGTGGGGTCACACCCAGACACAGGAGTTCCCGACGATCTTACTCACCATGTTCGTCAATCCAGAAGTTTGATGATTTTTTGAAGAAACTCATGTCAGCATTCGCAGAGAAAAGACGGGTACCGATCAAAATGGCTAGTTTCTTCTGCCACGAAGTTTTGTTATGTTTCCCCCGAGCCAATCAAAAGTTGGTGGTAGGAGGGGGTTTCCTAGTCTGAAAGAATATAATAAAGTGGCGCTATCTTCTGGCAGACATCATGTCGTCGATTAGTTTGTTCATGGTCCGCACCGTGACGCCTCTTGTAACCACAGCGCCCATCTAGCGTCTGCGAGATGGTAGTTCTCGAGTCTCAAAACTTAAATATGTCATAATTATACTTCGAACAACCAATTATTGGCATAGCCATTCACAATTTCTTTTATATAATGCAGACATGGATAGTCTACTGAAATTTAAAAAAATTATAATAAAATCAAATTATAAGATTTATAAAAAAGAAATTCAACAAGATCTACGCCATTTCATTCATTCCAGCTTGCAACAGTTCGTTCAGCGATATGTCTATTTATAGTTGCTGTCTGTCTATGTCTCCGTCTGACTGTGTGTCTGTCAGTCTGTCTGTCTGTCTCTCCCTCGCTCTCTATCTCTCCCCCTGTCTATCTCCTCATCTTTCCCCCTCTCTCCCCCTTTCTCTCTCCTTCTCTCACCGTCTCTCCTTTTCTCTCTTTCTCTCCCCCCCCCCCCTCTCTCTCTCTCTTTCGACATCGGATTACGTCATGATGAGTGCGGGTTTTGTTTAACATTGTTTGGTGTAATTACCAGATTCGACGTGTATGCTGCGTTCCATACCGGCTGTTCATTCTTGTTCGTCATTTGGTACATGTGTATGCGAACAAAATTAAATAAATCTCGAATGTGTGCAATACAGTAAAGGCAAGGACAGCTGTACAGTACAACGTTTTATCAGTTACATGTAAGAGACAAACTACTGTAAATCCGAGGTTTCATGTAATCATTATTTTGTATTTATGTTTTGTTAAAAGTTGTTCTGCTTGTATATGCAATGTAAGAATGGTTAAACAAGTATTGTATGCTGAGCATGCTTATTATGAGTGATAGCGTCCAGTTTTGGTCTTGACAGGGGTCTCCCTTCTCACAGTTGCAGGCAGAAAACGTCATCATTTAATTGCTGGCGCAATCGTCTTGCTGTCATCCATAGCATGACTGGGTCTTTGACGACCTCATTTCACTCCCCGTGTTCGCGTCTCCCGCGACGTTGGCAGGTCATGTGCATTTGCACTTCCTGACCAAGAGTACCAGTGAGGAATATGGGCGGAATGATCCTCGTATTAGAGGTTGTTCAAAATTGTCGACATTTGTCTATTCGTACAGACCATGCCAAAGAGGAGGAGCTGTCAAGACAAACGTTCTAATTATAATGAGTCGGTCGTATGTGAATTGAATCGCCATAGTAATTCAAACTAAAACTTTTAAACATTATAATGATAGTTATTATATGTCCTTTGCATGCACAGTGTCGTAACACAGTGTTGCATACCGTTAATGTTAAATCAGAATAAAATATTGTTACATTTCGTCGTCACCTCAAAACCTATCTTTTCAATATCGCCTATCCCCCCTAGCTTCCTAGCACATCCATCCATTTGTTGACGACTTTCGCCTATCACACGAGTACGAGAATGCTTAATCCTTTGGTTTTGGTGCGCCACTGAGCTCGGATTGTCTGAGGATATTGGCGCGTTAGAAGTTATTTACTATTATTATTACATATGATTTTCAGTCTGGAAAATTATTGAACTATTCATTAACGGGAAGGATGGGATCTTAGAATTAATACACTGTGTACAAATGTGTATATGTCGACAATTGTGAAGAACTCCTTATTGGTGTGGTTTCTGTCCGCTTCCAACAGATCTTTCATACATTTCAGAAGCATCAGACGTTATGGAAACCGATATGAACATAACTCGTATTACTCGTTATCGCGTCATTATCGAACTAGCTTACATCAACCCACGGGGCAATACAGCACACAGTCTTCTAGGCAAGCAGAACATATTAAAACACGTAAGTAAATAACTCTACGTAAATATCGTTGTGTTTCGGAAATGCATCACCGTTTGGAAAATCAGGGTCCAATGGAACAAGGAAGCGAATGGACGTACACACCAAGGTGATGAGTGGACCTAGCGGGATAACTTGGTAGTTGGTATAGTTACAGTCGTGATAGCATTATTTACCAAATGCTAGAACACTCATAGTATCGTCACATAAACACCATAACGCGCTCGCATAGGTATACGATTGTTTCAGTGCATGTCAGACGTAGAAAACCACCGCGTCTCGCACATGTTCTAATACTCGCTGTATGTTCAAAACGTCTAAAATCGGAGAGAAAGTGAAGTTTATGCCCAACAATAGGTCCGTGTCGTGATACTGTAGAAATGTGAAATAATAATCGTATTGCTGTGGTATTGGCATGAAGGTAGGTGTGTCTGCGTCAACTTCATGCTGCCAAGCACTCTAATCCACGACGCAGGGGCCCGTTTTCCCGAAGTATTTGCCGGTTAATTACGCATGGTTCGTGTGATTGCTAAGTCACGCTTTTCGCTCGCGCCATACGTTTTACTTACAATGGGTTTACCATAGAAAAGGCGAGAAACCTTTACATGTGTGGGTATTATGAAAAATGTGTGTGTTATCTTAAATTCGTGGGGTCGTAGACTAATCCATGAAAGTTTGGCGCCGGAAGTGCAAGCCGTCTAAAAGGAAAACGTTAACATAACCGCATACATACAAACGCAAGCTCGATTATAGTAAGCAGTGGCGTGTAAGAGAGGGTAGACTGGGGGAGGGGACAAAAACCTCCACTGGCGGCAGAACCGAACAAAATAGTTCGCACCCGTCTCGGATCTACTGGGTGGTAGACGAAGACGGGGTTGAGATACTGAGGAAAATATTTCGGTGCCGCATCGGGGTTACTTAAGCTTATTGTAACATGAACGGGGACACATTTCAAAGGGTCTATAGTGGGGCACGGTCGCGGGTGCCCATTATAAAAGGACTGCGGGCACGCCAAATTCCTAAAGTATATGGGGAGCAGGTGACCCCCAGCCCCCCAGACACACCTATGGTAAGCTATGACTGTTTTATTATTGATATCTACGTAGATTTGCACGAAGCGCGGCCGTGACGAGTTTGAGTCCATAACAAACCCCCACTCGGAGAAACCTGATTACTGGCCTGTGTGTTTGTGCGCGCGCGTGTGTGGGGGGGGGGGGGGTGGGTGGGTGGGTGGGTGTGTGTGTGTGTGTGTGTGTGTACGTGTTTATGTGTACGTGTGTGTGGTGTGTGTGTGTGTGTGTGTGTGTGTGTGTGTGTGTGTGTGTGTGTGTGTGTGTGTGTGTGTGTGTGTGTGTGTGTGTGTGTGTGTGTGTGTGTGTGTGTGTGTGTGTGCGTGTGTGTGTGTGTGTTAGTGTGTGTTAGTGTGTGTTTGTGTGTGTGTTAGTGTGTATTTGTGTATGTTTGTGTATGTTTGTATATGTTTGTATATGTGCTTGCGCATGCGTGCGCACGTGCGTGCACGTGTATGTGTTATTATAACCGACGCAAACATGTGATGTCGCATAACAATATTATATGAATAATGCAAAGCGTAAAATGAGATAACAATTTGTTTACAAATCATATATACTGCGATATTTATTAGTTTACACACACAACATAGTAATTCATCTTTTTGTTGCGCTCCCCTCCCACGAAATCACGATGCATTACTATTAAACAAAACAATTATTCTGCGTGACACGGACATTTAGTTATTTATTTAGCATTTTCACAAATAATTTCGTTCCAATTATAATTGTTATAACTGACATCGTAAATTCGTTACAAATCCTTTTACAGTCGATGTACCTACCTAAGGACGGGTATCGTGCAACAGTGTACGTATAGCCTTATAACAAAGTATATTGAGCAGGGCCCCTGTTTGCCCATTTAATGGACTTTTTAAGCTAGTCACTATTGATTCATAAATACTATTTAAACTTGGACAAACGACTCGAATTGAGAAGGGTGACATAAGTTGCGTCAATTAATAATTGGTCGTCCGCAGTGCCGGATTTAGAGCCGCTGGCCAGGGCAGTTGCCCGGGGTTCCCCGCAATGTGATTGTGATTGAGGGGCCTCCATAAAACGTATTTGGGTAGTTTCTTTGGAGTTGAAATGTTCTTAGACGTGACTTTGGTCCTTCGGTGTGAGGCAAATTGGTGTTCTGGATGGGCAAAAGTGGTATTTTGCTGTGAAGGAGGGAGCGCTGTTATGATAGATTCAAGACCAAGCCTTGCCCAGTGGCCCCACACACCTAAAAACGGCGCTGGTCGTCGTTATTAATATTTTGTAAAATGTTCATATCATCGCCACATGTTGATCAGTCGACCACGCGAACGCGTCGAAACCTTGGCAACTTTTGAATTTTGAAATCCGGGAGATTTGAGATAATTCGTGATTTTCGTAAATTCGGTCTTGATAGAATGGACTTCGGAATACGTGGAGGGTGGTGCTGTTGGAGATTTGTCGTGAGTCTCAACACTTCGGTCTTGTTGGAATGGACTTCGGAAGAGGAGAGGGGGTCCTGTTGGGGGTTTGAAGCGAACATCCGACATATTTTATTATTTTCCGGGAGTTCGGGAGATTCTCACAACATATCCGGGAGATTCCCGGTATATCCTGGAGGGTTGGCAGGTATACGACTAGTTTGTTCTAATCAATTCTGCGTGTGCACTACACCATTGGTCATTGTACGAGGTACGGGGATTGAGATCTCTTCCAAAGCCACATCGGCACCGTCAGACCAATAATCAGACCGAGGCATAATGCAGCCGCCACCACAGCCGCGATCATACCTGAAACACACAGTGACAGATACGTCTGTAAACAGTTCAGCTAATGGCGTAAGTAGTGGAGGAAGTTGTGCCGCAAATAGTGGCGGAAGTAGTGGAGGATGTGGCGACGGAAGTATAAACGGATGTAGCTTGGCGCCGTGCATTCTGGGAAAGCATTTGAAAACAATTATGTAGACATGTACTACTTTCATAGTGTGTACTGATGCATTGTGCTTTAATGAACTTAAATAATAACTATACAATATTATTATTTATATAGGCATAGTCCTACATTAATTATTCAGAAGGTAAGACGCTATCGAGGTTAACCAAATAACAACTGTTACGGTAACTGAACGTAGCGAATGGCCCCAAACCAGGCTCAGCCTCTTATTTTGACCCAATAAATATAATACAATCAACATATATACGAAAATAAATGGTCACGGAGACTCCCATTAAGACATTAATGGGAGCTAACATGGGAGCCACCTCTATTATATTCAACCACTTGAAAATAACAATATATATATACATTCTTAATAAAATAATAGCAATAATAATAATAATATAATTATGATTATTATAATGATATATACATATATATTAATATACACATACATATATACATATATATTAATATACACATACATATATACATATACATTAATTATACAAATAAATAAATAACTATATACGTATGCCGGGCTGATTTTGGCAAATGCAAACATTTTGTTTGGTACAGTTGTATTCATAATTACCAAGAAATATTGTATAATATAACTGGAGAAGCCATATAGATTATGAGTATGGACTTTGCCAGTGATATCATTTGGACTGTTCTTAACAGTTCTAATCATGCTGTATCTAATACATTCTGTTTGCGAAAACATGATTATTTCTTGACATAAATACGCGATTTTTGTTTTGTGTGTCATATTGATGTATTTCAAAAATGTTAGTATAGGGTATATTATAAAACATATTCTGGTAGTTGTTTATTTATTAATTACTAGGCGAAGAAACACCTTTAAATATTTTTTTCTGTTCAAAGTCCGAACGCAAATGTTCAAGGTTCTGTAGAATGTCCCAAATCCAGAATATGGACTGTACCTGATGAATTATCAGTTTCTTTAGATGACATTCGCTCTGTCTGCACGACATGTTGAACTTAGACGTTTAGCCTATGACAAATTAGTGAAAATAAAATCTAGCTAATAAATTAAATATATACTCGTGGCTAGCATTTGTCTCAAAATGTTTCGTGGGTAAAATTACCTATCGTTCAGATTAATTAGTGTCTGGCAGGTGATGGAAGACGGATAAGAAGTGGTCTACGAGGTGTCACATGTTAGGAATTCTTACACAGACAAGGAAACGATATGGTAAGTCTGGGATGTCATCAACAACGCCACTCTTTGACTACGTCACAATCAAACATAAGCGGGTGACCTCCATCAAGCTCTGCCTCACCAACAGTGCTATGTATGTAATATACTTTAATTGTATTAATTCTCCAGTATGCAATAAGGTCAAAAAAGTCAATTTGTAACTATGACACCAAGACATACCCGTCGAGGGTCCTTTTGATATTTCCGCGACGAAGGATTCCGCGTCGTCTCCTGTCCTCAACGAACCACGGATCGCTGTCATTGACTACAACAACACAAACGAAAATATTTATTTCTTAAAGTCCACAAACGTGCAATGCCGCAGAGTGGGTGGTGGTTTGTCTGTTAACACGTATCGCATTGGATACATCTCTACAGTTGCGCCATCTTTTGTGTGGAAATTAGTGCACATCACTAATGCACAGCAACCCTATTTTGAATAACAAAACTGGCAAATGTGACGGGCAATGTCTTGCCAACAATGCCACGTCAATTAAATCCGACGGCTGTTGACAGTTGTTGTGGCAGCCATTTTGGATTGCTAAATATCGCTGCTACCTTCTTACATCCCCCACCACATACTAACGGGGAGGTTTAAACCAATACGAACCGCTACACGCTTTGATCGACGTTTCGAACTTATGAAACCGCCCCTGTCAACATAAAACGTAGCCCCGACGCCAAAATATTCAATTCTCGATTTTCATTCAGCAAAGGTTTAGTGCTGTGCTGTCCCAGTGATTGGCTGGGTATCGTATCATACGGAGTTTTCCCCCGATTAGAACACCATTTTGCATCATATTGAAGCACTGAAGTTACTTCTAAAAACGTTTCGATCCAAGGAAATTACACGGAAACGTTTAGTCCCATAAACATATATTACTGGGACCCCTAGGTAGCTATCACGTCTACCCTGCCCTAAATCTGGAATATAAGCTATTTGCACAATCAATCGGACTGTGTCAAAGTCTCAATCAAACGAGTGCAGTGAACAGGTCTCGCAATGACATACTAACCTGGCCGCCTTCCCGATATAACACGACTATGGGACGAGCATCAAGTGCTTCCTTCAGCTTGGAGACAGCTTCTTCAAGTGTCACACGAGACACAGACGGCGGCAGGCTACCTGAGCCAACAATGAGACATAGTATTGAATGCAAAGCCAAAATCCAAAGATGATATTTCCCTTTTAAACTTTCGCCCTTCTTTACAATATTGCATAAGCCCTTTAAAAGAGTCGTGTACAATATCACATCTTTCGCTTGTAAAAGTTAAGTGTGTTCATATACAGACGTCGGAACGAGGGGTTTTAGGGCTTAACCCCCACTATTATGTGAAGTGTGCTGATATATATTGTGAGCGTCAAGGGTGTTGCAATTGAAAGCTCAAAAATTTATAAAACGACCCATCTCGTCACGCGAAAAATCTCCAACACCGTCTTCCGATGTTATGTCCAACAGCCGCGAAGTGCGGACGCAACAGCTGTGGTTCAACCGCCCCAATATTCACCACGTTCCCACCCCTCTGAGTAGTGACTGCAAAAATTCGTGATATTATAGTTTCATTTAGAGAAATGTACATTACCTATTACATTAGGCGTGTCAAACAAAGTAACCCAAATATCCACGACGTTTGTCGAAGATATGACAACCTGTAACAGAACAATGGCACGATGATGTATTACTTTGCAGCAATGCAATGGCTGAACGCACAGGGAATGTAACTTCGAAAATACAATTCAAGAAAGCTCTGCGTACAATAAACTTTGAATCTGCAACAATGTTCGATAGACCCTTGTAGGAATCTGCAACAAAGTTCGATAGACCCTTGTAGGAATCTGCAACAAAGCTCGGTAGACACTTGTTGGAATATTTGCAAACTATTTAGTACATATTATTATGCCACTGTACCTTTGTCACCAAAACAGTGAATTACAAATAATATTTGTAATGCACCGTTTTGTGTGTTATGTTTATTTTACTTTACTACGAAAACGGGTACATGAAAACGTTGTACAGTCTATTGTATTCATTGTATTAGTGCTGTATGTATATGTAAATCTGCACGTATTGTAACCACTGGACACATTTTTTTCTTAACATTGCTGATCCTAAATACACAATCAATCAATCGATCAATCAATCAAACCACTTCGCATGTCGTGTATAACATATAAAGGCAAACACTTGCTGCAAAAGAACAAAGCGGAGATAACGTATGAGAAAGGGGATGACGGGTAGGAGAGAGGGAGATAAAGGGGATATAATTATTCTATATCTCCGTTATGTTCTTATCTACATACATAAATA
>OZ023210.1:56475572-56534036 GCA_963995525.1 Escarpia spicata | reverse complement strand
GAGAGAGAGAGAGAGAGAGAGAGAGAGAGGAGAAATAGGTGATCGAGGGAGAGAAAAAAAATAGAGGAGAGAGAGGGGGGAGAAAGAGAACCGTATGTATTGCCTTACCTCAATCTCGCCTACTCGGATAGTCTCGATACCAGTCTCTCTTACTATGTACCCTCGCAATGTTGTTTCAAAAGTTTCAGCCTGTATCGCACGAGGCCAGAATAACACACTGCAATCAGTTCAGAATTGCGAAAAAAAAGTTTGCAAGCATTCACTCTCACACGGACATGCAATTGATTGTTCAATTCTGTAAACGTTTATAACACGATTCTTAACACTAAGGTCGCGATCAAAATGTGGGTCGATTAGCTATATTAATGGGTCGCTCCGAGTCTACAGTGACTGTCCGTACTTTCTCTTTATTGTCCGCTTTGCCTCAAGCAAATCCACGTGAGATGAACAGTGTATGCCGAATGCTATATTATTGTCGTAATATCGGATATCTTACAAAAGTGTCAATAGACTTATCATACGCTATATGCTGGCAAACAGCTATTTCTGTCATGTTTTGTTCTACCGAACCGGAATAAACTCGTGTGTGCGATAACTAATCAAATGTAGCTATCACAAATGAGCTAGCAAACCTTAGTTTATCCCAGATAGATTCGGTGTCTCCAACATTGCATTGCAACGAGATTAGTAGAATGTGTAAGAAATGTAAAATCATCATACTGGGAAGACTGAAGACGACTCGTTTCACTTGCTTTGGTTGTTCGTAACATGCTGATATGTCAAACACGGAGAAGTCGTCGACCCCTTCCTTGTAGTCGTACACGTGGGTCGAATTAGGGATGAGTTCGTCCGTGGACATCGGCTAAGACACAAAACGGGAAACTAAATCGTGTCTCAACCCTACACGCGGTACAAGACATTCAGCAATTCTTATAGACCAACAAACTAATCTTCTTATACTACATAAACTTAAAGGGAGACCGTTTGTTCCTATGCCCGGAATTAGCCAGCGTAGTTATGTATAACAGGAAGTTTGCTGTGTTGAACGTGGGAAAATGGGACATTGTTGAACATCAAAGGGTATTGCGGTTAATTCAGTCCGCCTCGGCATTACTGCCAATTGAGTTTGTTTTGAAACTGGATGTATTGTTTTTTGCTCATGGGTGGTACCTTCCAATTTGGGCTAAGTAAACACAATTTGGCGGGCAGTATACATTCAACATAGATATTATAGTCTTACAAAATATATTAACTAATAAATGAAAAACTAGGAACAGACCGCCTCCTTTTAAACGTTTGCAGAGTGGGGTCTACATCACGTGATCTGTCCTGCCCTCTCCACGCGTTGTCTGTCGTTGTCTCGCTGGTATCTTTGAGACATCCTCTGCTATTCCCGCCTACTGACACTGTCCTTCTATACACGTTTATATCTTCATATTCTTAGTCTAGCACCATCTTCTCTTTGTTCTTTGTTAACCCCTTTTACCCATTCTCTAGTGTACGTGACTTGCCCATCGCAGAACCAAATAAAAGTACCAGTGTTCGAGCGGCTTACAGTTCGAACTTATACCGTTGCACCCCAGCTTCTGTGCTGGCTATGATCTGATGCTAATGAGATAAGACTCACTTCAGCAGTTGTTTCATACCAGAAGCCGAACAGTTTATTCCGGCCGCCGGTGATCTTGTGGATGCCTGTGAGGAGGTGGCGGCGGTTAAAACGAAGAGACATTACCGGGTTGTCAAGTCTCATTCCTGTCGTCACCCACTCATCCTGACACAAAATGTTTGGAATTCAGTAGAATAACAACACATTAACAACATATCAGAAACATAGATCGGTGGACCATTTATTTGATTTTCTAAAAGGTTTATTTTTTAACTAATAGATAATAATTAAACATTATAACTATTTTATTAACTAATATAATCCACGTCTGTCGTTTACCCCCCCCCCCCCCCCCATGAACCCATCAGGCTGTTAGAAGAGTTGGTGAAGATTGTATAGTAATACTATTGACGATGGAACCAAATGGGCAGCGCGTGATCTCCACGTGTCTATTCCAGTCATGTCTCTGAATGGCCAAGTCAAGTCCTACGTTTCTCGGACTCACTATTCAAGTCAAGAGTTTTCCAAATGCTTGACAGTTGCACTGTATTGTTAGTGAAATAGCAAATATAAAAATGGTCAGCTTAAAAACAATAATATTTATAACGATTATGATTAATCGTCAACCGTAACCGTGCGAGACGTCATCATATGCATTGTACATTGACGGAGAATCCTTGTCAAACGTTTGGCGAGGGAAGAAGGGTGAAGGACTAAGGTTAGTCCTACCGTTGTGTAGAGTATCTCCACTGTCGTCTTGGCGCCTTTGCGCGGCCAGTCGACCCGAGACGCCTTGTACACGTCTACATTATGACCCCGCTCTATGACCTACAAACATACAGACCAGATGATGGCCCCGTTTTACGACTTACACACAAACAGACCACGTGACGACGCCGGTCAATGACCTACACACATACAGACCAAGTGACGACACCTCTCTATGACCTACAAACATACAGACCAGGTGACGACTCCGCTCTATGACCTACAAGCATACAAATCACGTGATGAACCCGTCCTATGACACACATTTAGACCACGTGACGACATCGCTCTTTGACCTACACGCAAACACACACACAAACGCACACACACCAAAAACCACACACACCACACCACGCCATACAGACACCACGCACAAACACACACGCATACACGCACACACACACGCACGCACGCACGCAAGCACGCACACACGCACGCGCACATACACACACACACACACACACACACACACACACACACACACACACATTGACTGGTACGTTCCGCCACTTACAGTTTCTTGGTAGAAGAATTCCGGGAAGACGGACAAGTCAAAGAGACCAGGTGACTTGTTTGCGTTCACTCCTGCCGGATCCCACGGGCCAGCGTACACATAGGATGGAGTAGAATGAGCCGTCGACTCTACCGTGCAATTGCCCCGGTGAATGTCTATCACGTAGCGCAGATCTGACAACACGATAATACCTGATCTTGAGTCAACCGAGATTTCACTATTACCACAGTTATTTTGAAAGCGGGACAAATAAAAGTGTGCACTTTCGGTTGAACGTATTAAAACTTGGCTTGTTTGTTCCGCTATACCGTGATCCGCCCTGTCATGCCAAGGGTGGTAATTATTAGATCTTGGTTGAACGGGAATCTCGTGATCGCGCCGAACATCAGCATAGAAACATTAATTAAAACTACAATTTGACATTCGTTGGCGTAAATGTTTTCGCAAAAGTAGGCTCTGCAAAATTAATGTTCATTATTACGAAATTAAATTAAAATGCCTCTATCTTCAGACGTTATCTATGGATAACAAATATAATGTTTTGCATGACCTTAATTCAATTAAAAATGTTATCAAAATCGGATTTACACATCCTTGGTAAAAAATAGTATGCAACCGCCATTGCCCATACAGATCTACGAATAGAACAATATATATAATTAACATTGTCTTAAAGTGGCATTTTTATATCGTCCATCTGTGGTTATATGATTATTTAAATTAAAACATGACATACTGTGAGTGTATTAATTAGTTCAATGAAAATAAGTTAATTAAAAGCACTGCGCAATGTTCGATTTGAAGCACCAGGCTATATAAGTTGAATGCCACACGGAAGAGGTTTAACAGTCTTGAGTGTGGCAAGAGTTTCGACTCTCTTTAATTCTGATGGAAGATTGTTATACAATCGTGGTACCGAAACTGTGTTCGATCGCCGGTAACTGCTGTTATAATATAAAATAGACTAGGATCAGTGAGTCCTGCAGGGACGTGCTACGGATCATCTCAGAACGTCGATGTCCGATATCAGGCGACATTACTCTTATCTGGCCTCACGCCCCACCCCAAATGAAAGTTTGTAAACACTGATATGTTGATATCAGTATATTAAGAGTATCGGTCCGAAGCGATGTCCGAAGCCATGTCCGAAGCCAATGGAAACTGCCTCTGAACCCCCCTTTCCACAAATGAAAATAAAGCTATGTGATATCGGACATCGACGTTCTGAGATGAACCCTTACCGGTGTTGTAGTCGCGGATGACGCGGAGGTAACGGTGTCCGAAGGTTCTCTGGAAGGTCGATCCCGGCAGGACGAGGAGGAGAGAACTCGCCAACTTAACCTGGTCGTCGTAGAACTCCTGCAAGACACGCTGGGTTGACATCATATAGTTTCTCCTCATTTCAAATGGTACCTTTGATAATTACATTAGACTGTAATCGTAGAAGACGCTGGCGGAGTAGCAACACAATCGCGAAAATGGCACCATGTCGCGGCCGCGTGCGATTGTTTGTGTTACTCCGCCAGCCGTTGTATACTATTACGACAGAGGACATATAATAAAATTAACATTTGTATAATTGTCTTCAAATGCCTAGTTATTTTAACAAATTCAACTTTTTAGATTATCTTTTGTATTGCCGCAGTCGGCAATAATTCCGATATGTTGCCATTGCCGAGTTGTAAAACTGTTATGTCACACATGCTTATAACCGATTTGTTTTTGCTTCAACCAACTTAACACAAGCCTTATTATGTGTTATTAATTAGATACGATATAAATATTGACATAGTTTTGCAACATGTAGCTAGTATGTAATCATTATTCTATTTTACTGTAAATGCAAATATTAATACTCTGATTATTTATCGGCGAACAACAAAATATATGGTCATATATCAGCGGTTCCAAATCTATATCTCCCCGCGTACCCCCTGAGGTTTGAGACGATTGTCAGGGTACCTCTTCATTTTAACATAAAAAATATATACTATGATAAACAATATTCTTCACCCAGTTCACGATAGTAGTAATAGGCATCCTGCAGTCTCGTAAGACTATGGATCTGCGCCCTGGTGTCGAAGATCTGTTGTTGGATGGGCAGCGTGTGTTGTGGCTGTAGAGGCCGATTCGTGAGTGGCATTTGCTGCATTTGCTGCATTTGAAGGCGCTCTCGACCTTCTTGCGTTCTCGGCTCTGTTCTTAGCCTGGGTATTTTTTATGCGGTTACGTTTTTCTTCTGTTAGCCTGCTGAGAGTCTCCTCTCCTCTTTTGAGATCCCTGTATAGTTCCTGCCTCCACGTGGATCGGTCTCCAGCAAGCTCCTCCCAATTGTCAATATCCATGCTTAGTGCCTTCAAGTCTCGCTTGATGAAGTGCAGATAGGGATGGCCTGCAGCCCTCTTTCCAGTGGCTAGCTCTCCGTAGAGAATGTCTTTTGGAAGCCTCCCATCTTCTACGCGATGCAAGTGTCCGAGCCAGCGGAGGAGGCACTGCCTGAGCAAGGTCACCAGACTCACAGACTTAGCACGTGAGAGGACCTTAGTGTTGGGGACTCGGTCCTTCCAGGAGATCCCGAGGATGCGCCGCAGGCAGCGCGCGTGAAATTAGTTCAGTCAAATCTCCAGAGTGGAATACAGCGTCCAGGATTTACTGCCGTACAGAAGTGTACTAGGCGAGCAGGCGTTGTACACTATCACCTTTGTGTGCTCCGTCAGCATTTTGTTGTTCCACACTCTCTTTGTAAACCGGGCAAGTATTGAGGCGGCTCTCCCTATCCTTCTACTGATTTCTGCTTCCTTCCAAGGATAGCTTGTCGGTAATGGTGGACCAGAGGTAGGTGAAGAGGTGGACGCAGTAGCGTAACGGTAAGAACTCCGGACTCTCGACTGAGAGAACGCGGGTTCGAATCATGTGCGGCGGTGTCGAAATTTGGGCAAGTTCGTTTACTCTACATTGCTTCAGTTCACTCAGCTGTATGAATTAGTACCTTGCTATAAACTGTGGTGGATATTTGTGTACGAATGGTCTTCATGCATTAATTTCAGCGTGGCTGAATGCTTCCCACAGAAGTCTAGATGGTGTTCAATTGAACATGTCTGCCAGGGAGTAAAGTGTAAAGCGTTTTGAACAGTCCTGACGACTGAATACTGCGTTATTTAAGAACTTACCTTTACTTCTAGCTCATAGTTGTTTATGGTGATGGCAGGGGAGAGACCATATCTTGCCATGTTAGTGTTTCTCAAGCAGTCCAAAATCCGTGCAAGCCTTTGGTTTATGAGGTTTTGTAGCTCCCCCTCAGTATGCGTGATGACCGCTGCATCATCCGCAAACAGAAACTCTCTGACTAGGGCCAGGCGAACCTTGGTCTTCACTTTTAGGTGAGATAAGTTTAATAGTTTTCCGTTACATCTCGTGTGCATGTACATTCCCTCTGTTGAAGATCCAAAGGCGTGTTTCAACATAAGGGCAAAGAATATCCCTAAGACGGTTGGGGCGAGGACGCATCCCTGTTTGACGCCAGTGGTAACGCTAAAAGTCTCGGAAGTAGAACCGTCGTACATGAATGTACCGCTCACATCATCGTGGTGGAACGACCTGATTACGTTGCAGAGCTTTGGGGACCATCCTATCTTCGGTGGGATCTTAAACAGACTATCCATGCTCACAAGGTCGAAGGCGATGGAAAAATCTATGAAAACAATGCACAGCGGCTTCTTCTGTTCCCTGCATTTTTCCTGTAACAGTTGAAGAGAAAAGATCATGCCAGTAGTTGATCTATTTCCTCTAAAGCCATACTGGAATTCGGGGTAAACTCTGTCAGCAAGTATGTGTAATCTGTTCTGGATGACACGAGCACACAACTTGCCAATAACGCCCAGGAATGAGATGCCTCTGTAATTGTTGCAAACACTCCTGTCTACTTTGTTCTTATAAAGCGTGATGACATTGGCGTCCCTCATGTCTTGCGGTATGGAACCTTCACTCCAGCACTGACAAAGAAGTACGTGTAGGGGTTTGAGTAAAGTGCTCTTGCCGCACTTGATGATTTTGGGTGGAATTCCATCGCCTCCAGGTGATTTTCCACTGGAGAAGTTGTCGATAACCTTGCTGAGTTCCTCAATGGTTGGTTCCTCATCCGGCTCAATCAGAGTGGGCAGACATTCTATGCCATCCATGGCTGAACTGGTGACAACATTCTCTCTGGAGTACAGCTCTGAGTAGTACTCTACCCACCTCTCCATTAGCTTTTTCTTGTCATGGATGGGCTCGTCTGTGGAGGACCTCAAGGTGGCTGTCGTGCTCTGAGTAGGGCCTATGGCTTTCTTGATGCCGTCGTACATGGCACCAGTGTTGCTTGTATCACCTGACCGCTGGATGTCCTTGCATATCTGGAGCCAGTATTCGTTCTCACAGTTCACGATAACACATAACATTATTAATGAGATCAACAACATTATACGCCACATTTATATTTACATTATTAAAAAACTAAAGGGATAAACTAGGTTTTTTTTAAATGACGCACTTCTGAAAAACAGTTATAGACAGGCAGATTCGGAGGTCATCCGTGACATAGAGACGAGCTCGAAATGTTGTCTTTGTGCAGAACAACGACGAGAATTCGTGTTCACATAAATAGGTGGATGGAATATCAACAATGCCCTCAAACCACCACGGGCACATCATCCAGACTCGGATACGACACGTCCATCCTAGACGAGAACGTGACCAGGGGAAGATGTTTAACCGCGTCATGGAAGGCGGTGGAGTTAATCAAGAACACCAGTTCACCTAACTTCCATGCCGTCTGCTAAGGATCTCAGAGCAAAGTTGCATCTTTCGCATGTACATCCGTTATAGTTAGTTTGGAATTACGTTTGGCAGTGACGACAGATACGTGCGCCTGCATAACTTGCCCCATGATTCCTTTCACAACTTCTTCATCACCAAGCCCTGTGTTGAGATGCTCAGATATGTTTAAGTATTTGACAGTAGTTGACTCCGACAACTCCAGCTTCACGATGAATGCTCGTACTTTAAGTAAAGCAGCTTCAAAACGTAGCTTTTTTCTATAGTTTATCCACGAATTTTCAAGTCTTTGCCTTATAGAATGTATCAAACAGTTGCAACTCTTGACAAAAGGAGAATCGAGCATGGAGAGTTTTAGATTTTGTGCTATTTACATATTAACAATATCATAAAGGTATGGTCTTTGCTATGGTGGGACCACCTTTAATGCGAGAGTGTATCGATGGGTAATGCAGTGAAGTAGTGTTGAATGGTGAAACATATCACCTCCTTCATTCCCTTGGCAAAAACTGCCAAGAAGCAACACACCGCGCAACGCGCGCACATTGTACCACGATAATCCATCGGCCTCAAAATATGTGGAACTTTTTAGAAGCCGCCCTCGTCATTCTTAGTGAATTCTAAGGGATGACAACTCCCTGAAGTCTCTTCCTTTAAATCTCCGTCTTTGGTGCAAAGAGCGACCACGAGTAGCACACAAGATGGCGAAACCCTTACTTTCAGGCAACACTTCGCGTACCCCCTGGAAAACCTCTCACGTACCACCGGGGGTACGCGTAGCCCTGTTTGAGAACCGCTGCTCTATACAGATTATTTTTTGGAATCACAACGCTTCACAGATAACTATTAGTAATATTGCCGTTTACTGTTGCTACGGCTGTTGACTGCATAAATGTCGATTCTATATTCGATTGTACATGTCAAATGTAAATGTGCGTGCGTGTGTGTGTGTGTGTGTGTGTGTGTGTGTGTGTGTGTGTGTGTGTGTGTGAGTGCGTGTGCGTGTGCTTCAGATATCTTACCGTAAGACGATATGTAAGGTAAACTATGGTAAGTGTATTATGATCTAATTCGTTATCACCGCGTTTCCATGTCGCTTGTAATGGAGAGCACTCGCAATCAGCGGAGACGCTAGCCGTCGTCGTGTGCACGAGCAGACACAAGTGCTAGCCGATCCACTAACCTCCCTGAATGTAGAGAACTTGATGTCCGAGTAGACCATTACAACAGTGGCGCTGAATGAGCGGAATTCGGACGGCATATGACGATCTCTCGCTCCGGGAACGACTTTGCAGATCACTCCTCGCGGGATCTGGAAACAGCGTTGCGGACTTTATGTCACCCGCCACAACGAACCGGATATGAAATGGCACAGACCTATTCGGCACACGAGCCAAACAGTTGTTCCATCAATTTTGTGATTTTGGAAGAAATGCATACCTTTCATTCTCAAATTTTAACGTACAGTGTGTGTTCCCCGATAAGCACTCCAAAAATAACAAAACACATTCATTAATAACAAGACTCGTTAAACAATAGATAATATGCGTGTAAATAACATTGTTCCTCAAAATTTAACTTTTTAAAGAAGTTTACTTCATTTTTCGCAATATATCAAAAACTAGTGAAGATATTTAGACAAAATTAACGAAGTATCATTTTAAAGCTCACGATCTGTGGACACCACAACATATACCAAACCCAATTTCACAGATTATATTTGACGGACGATATTCACGAATCTCCCATAAATGCGGCGACAACGCGGAAGCAGCACATCCATCACATTAAGCAGGATCTTTATGTTGTTTTTTGACGTTTGTTGCCAGGATTTAAATAAATGATGGGTCGTCCGAACGCTTCACGTGAACGTCAACCTTATTGTATAGCTCGACGGACATATTGGTAGGACAAAAATAGCACGAAGGATAGTATTGTATATATGATGTGACGTATGAGTTGCTAACTCCTAATGATGTTTCAGATAATATATTATAGTTAATTTATGTAGGTTGAGTTATGAGGATTTTATTTTTTATGTTATTTGCAATTTTCATACTTTGGATTGTCACAACGCAAATATAACTCAACTCAAACTCAATGGAACCCTCAGCTTAATGCTTATTCTGATGATATGTAGTGAAATCATGATAATTCAGTAGGTATAGTTAAGACGATTTGTGTGTGTTTTTGTTATGAAAACATTAGCTGTTAAATTTGCACGTCAACACAATATTGTTTTCGAAATCGAACTATACGGAGCAAATCTATGACGACACAATCTAACAAGATTGTAATGTTTGCTTTTAACACTGAAGAATGATTAGATTAGCAAGTGAGAAGTGCAGGGACCGATATCTGTCCGGTCCAATTTTCTTTAAAATTTATTGTATGATATTGCATTGTATTGATGACATTATTTAATAATATTTCTTTGATAACATATTTTTGACAATGACTGATATTATTAGTAGTAGTAATAAAATATTGTTCGATGACATTTTGATAAAGAATGTCAGGTCAAGCGGAACTCACTTGCGTCAGCGTGGGTGCACACGCACCCAAAGCACCCCCCATTGAACGTGACATGTTGATGTTATTATCAAGTCATGTGATGAGAGTACATATAAACACCCTTTAGTGTTTTGAAGAGCACGAACCTGCCTGTCATATCTGTCCGTCGTTGGCCCTTCTGGGGTGATAAAGTCGTAATGTATGGTCGGGATGTTCTTACCGGCTGCAGAAAACAACACATGTACTAATTAATTCATTTAAGCCTCTTAGAACATTATGGTCTAAAACGTAGGATTACCTTACGCATTGCAAATGTTTGCCAAGCCAGGTTTTGTGACGGCTGATAAATGCAAACTCACCTGGACGGCTTTTTGTGTTACTTTGTTTTCATCAACACCATTGTATTCCCTAAATGTCTTCGTGTGTATGTGGTCGATTCTCACGAAGTATGTACCCGTTGCGATTTAGTGACCGTCAGTTTTGTTATAAATATAACACTATAGACATTTTAAAGAAGAAACAACATATAACATCTTAATATGGCTATTTGTGGCAGAGAGACGGGTTTGAAGTTGCATGTCCGATTTTTATGATACAACGCGAAATACGTAGACCATCCATTGTGCAACATATCGCGTCTCTGGAATATTAATCATTACGTATGTTCTGTTACGCATATAACACATAACCGCTTATGTAAAACATCGATTCATCAGGTGTCAACGCAAATGTTATAACTTATATTTGTGAAATATCGAATCTTATTTTGTGGGATCATGAATTAAGATATTAAAAGTGTGCTTAGAAAATGTGTTTCACGGGTATGGCTTTTCATATAATGAGTTACCTATCGAATCGCTTATACCGTAGTTCAATTGACTGCATCCTTTATTGAGAAACACGTTATAATTATAATAGTTTGATAGGGAACATATGGTCAAATCTATTCAGCAACATTTGTTGATTCACTTTTGTATCTGACTTAATCATAACAAAATTAATTAGTGGTGGTTGTATCATTAGTAGTGGTTGTGTTAATAGTGGTGGTTGTGTCATTAATGGTGATTGTGTCATCAGTGGTGGCTCTGTTATTAGTGGACTTTGTGTCATTAGTGGTTGCTGTGTCATTAGTGGTGAATTTGTCATTAGTGGTCTTTGTGTCTTTAGTGATGGCTGTGTCATCATTAGTGGTGGTTGTGTCATTAGTGGTGGTAGTGTCATTTGTGGTGATTGTGTCATTAGTGGAGGTTGTGTCATTAGTGGTGGTTGTGTCATTGGTGGTGATTATGTCATTAGTGAAAATTGTGTAATTAATGGTGACTGTGTCATTAGTGGTGGATGTGACATTAGTGGTGGTAGTGTCATTTGTGGTGATTGTGTCATTAATGGTGATTGTATCATTATGATTAGTTATAATTATAATAGTTTCATAGGGAACATATGCTCAGATCTATTCAGCAACATTAGTTGATTCACTTTTATATCTGACTTAATCATAACAAAATTAATTAGTAGTGGTGGTGTCATTAGTAGTGGTTGTGTCAATAGTGGTGGCTGTGTCATTAGTGGTGGTTGTGTCATTAATGGTGGTTGTGTCATCAGTGGTGGCTCTGTTATTAGTGGACTTTGTGTCATTAGTGGTTGCTGTGTCATTAGTGGTGGATGTGTCATTAGTGGTCTTTGTGTCTTTAGTGATGGCTGTGTCATCATTAGTGGTGGTTGTGTCATTAGTGATGGTAGTGTCATTAGTGGTGATTGTGTCATTAGTGGTGGTTGTGTCATTAGTGGTGGTTATGTCATTAGTGGTGGTTGTGTCATTAGTGGAGGTTGCGTCATTAGTGGTGATTGTGTCATTAGTGGTCATGGTGTCATTAGTGGTGGTTGTGTCATTAGTGGAGGTTGTGTCATTAGTGGTGATTATGTCATTAGTGGTGATTATGTCATTAGTGGAGATTGTGTAATTAATGGTGACTGTGTCATTAGTGGTGGTAGTGTCATTGGTGGTGATTGTGTCATTAGTGGTGATTGTATCATTAGTGGTAGTTATGTCATTAGTGGTGATTGTGTCATTAGTGGTGATTGTGTCATTAGTGGTGATTGTGTCATTAGTGGTGATTGTATCATTAGTGGTGGATGTGTCATTAGTGGTGGTAGTGTCATTAGTGGTTGCTGTTGTGTAATTATTGGTGACTGTGTCATTAGTGGTGTTTATGTCATTAGTTGTGGTTGTGTCATTAGTGGAGGTTGTGTCATTAGTGGTGATGATGTCATTAGTGGAGATTGAGTAATTAATGGTGACTGTATCATTAGTGGTGGATGTGTCATTGGTGATGAGTGTGTCATTAGTGGTGATTGTATCATTAGTGGTAGTTATGTCATTAGTGGTGATTATGTCATTAGTGGTGATTATGTCATTAGTGGTGATTATGTCATTAGTGGTGATTGTGTCATTAGTTGTGGTTTTGTCACCAGTGGTGATTGTGTCATTAGTTGTGGTTTTGTCACCAGTGATGGCTGTGTCATTAGTGGTGGTTATGTCAATAGTGGTGGCTGTGTCATTAGTGGAGGTTGAGTTATTAGTGGAGGTTGTGTCATTAGTGGTGGTTGTGTCATTAGTGGTGGTTATGTCATTAGTGGTGATTATGTCATTAGTGGTGATTATGTCATTAGTGGTGATTGTGTCATTAGTTGTGGTTTTGTCACCAGTGATGGCTGTGTCATTAGTGGTGGTTATGTCAATAGTGGTGGCTGTGTCATTTGTGGAGGTTGAGTTATTAGTGGAGGTTGTGTCATTATTGGTGGTTGTGTCATTAGTGGTGGTTATGTCATTTGTGATGGTTGTGTCATTAGTGGTGGTTGTGTCGTCAGTGGTGGTTGTGTCATTAGTGGTTGCTGTGTCATTTGTGATGGTTGTGTCATTAGTGGTGGTTGTGTCATTAGTGGAGGTTGAGTTATTAGTGGAGGTTGTGTCATTAGTGGTGGTTGTGTCATTAGTGGTGGTTGTGTCATTAGTGGTGGTTATGTCATTAGTGGTGGTTGTGTCATTAGTGGAGGTTGCGTCATTAGTGGTGATTGTGTCATTAGTGGTCATGGTGTCATTAGTGGTGGTTGTGTCATTAGTGTAGGTTGCGTCATTAGTGGTGGTTGTGTCATTAGTGGTGATGGTGTCATTAGTGGTGATTGTGTCATTAGTGGTGGTTGTGTCACTGGCGGTGATTGTGTCACTGGCGGTGATTGTGTGGACATTGTACAATATGCCGTTTGTTGTTGACCACACCTGACAGGTTTGGTGGAACGTCATATTGGTGATGCAACGTTCTGAGGCTCACACACGGTCTCTACTCGGGCTCATAGAGTGAGCGGTCGTGATTCCGGTGAAGGGGATGATGGGCTTAAACAGTAGATACTGCAATCAATCTACAATGGATGGTGAACAGCACTAATGAGAATGTCAGTACATGATGTTAGTTATATATAGTGTCATAATTCTCGCATAAACACAATGACCCACGGACCCCTACCTATGCTGATGCGTACTCCGAAGGACGGGTATATTGTATAGTAGAATTCCATCAAGACTTGTTCCTTCGGAAAGCAAACCCGCGAATGATGCACCGTCATTCCGCGGACCTGAAGGAACAACGAGAAACAACGAAAAGTAGTATAGAAGCACGGTTTAACTGTGTCTTAATCACAAGGAGCGCATAGCACATATTTCATATATGTATTATATATATACAGGCCCTGTATATATATATATATATATATTATATATATATATATAATATATATATATGTACATATACATATATATATATATATATATATACATATTGTTATATTCTTATGTGGTACATGCCCGAAACGTGAAGATGTTTGAGCATCCACGTAACGTCGATGGTCTGGAAGGTTGCCTTTTCCAGCGCCTCATTGTTTGATACATAGTCTTGCCAATAATGATGGATGTTAATATCAGCAAGAACCGTAATGTTTCACATTTGGATAAAAGCATGAAAATTGGCACATCTGACATTAATACCACACTATTTCAGAATTTTGATGGAAGTAACCTGAGATTTTGATGCTTCAGCCATTTTGTGCGAAATCGAAAATTGCCAGATCTCTGGAACCTGTGCTCCGATTTGAATGATCATAGTGTCGTTTCTATGAATTTTTGGGGTGCTGCATTGATTGTTGAAGTTTTCGAATCTATTTAGGGTCAAGATCACATGCTACAAGTCAATGACAGGGTAAAATAATCACCAAAACACGAGTAAACAAACACCAAGCTATGTGTCCTACGAGTCATAGCCAGAGCGATGGATACAACAGATGGCAATAAATAATTTCAATGGTCGTAATGTTGCTTATGCCAAAGCCTCAAAAACGAAGGTCTGCGCTGCCCAGTCACTCAGCCGCGATACCATTCAGCATATGAAACTCTAGTGAGGGCATCACAGATTTTGATATCACAGATACTGCAAAGCATGGCAGCATTTCACATTCTGTTTCAGTTGCACATTTGCTCAGCTTCGGAGAATCTTCGCAACATGTCCAACATGTTCAAGTATTGCACCCAAAGCATCGCAGTGATCATTTCATTCGTCTTATTTAGTTACTTTGGATTATTTCTAACACCTCTGCTGAACACTCCTCTTTTGCAGATAAGGTAACATACATTGCTCTTTCATGCAGTTCTTTAGCTGTTGCAAGTCGGTCGTGACGGTAGCGTGTTATATAGATGGTATCCCCTGAGCATCTCTCTCAGGATCAGCAATCGCTGTGCTTCCTTCTGGTTCCTCTGCAGTCTTAATGGTTGGTACTGGCATGTCGCATGCGTTAGCCACAATAATGGTTTTCAGTGCAGCATCTACCAATAGACAATAGCTCTAGATACAGCGTTGCCAGTCAGCATGTGGATCATCTTGTTACTTGGATATACGACTTCCAGGAGCTCTTGTAGTCCCGAACCTGCCATCGTGTGCCTGATGCTTCCCAGGAAACTCATCTCCATGTGAAAACGTACAAGTCTGGAGACCATGCACTTTAGGACACTGTCATTTGGCAGTGATCGGATAATTGTTAAGGCTTTCCAGTATAAGGGATGATCTAACGCGAAGACTGAAGTGACGTGATTTTGCATTACCTGATCTGACACAAATTTCAGTGTATAGTAGATACAGGATGGATAACCGGGATCAAGGTCAATCATTGGGAGAAACATTACAGAAGACCGTCCAGGGTGTTGGCCATAACATTGCGTTTGCATCGTACCGGACCGTGATGGCCTGGGGATTGAAGGAGTAGGGAGCTCTTTCACGGCACATCTAGTTGTGACATGGGACCTTCAATAACAATACGTCCACGGTAATGTCGGAGACATTTTGGAATACTCAATGTTTATGCGGCCAACTGCAGGAATGTCCAAATCCTACCACCTAGCAAACATGAAACTAAACAGCGGTATTTATATAAATCAATGATTGTATCGGGGATCGGTAAAGAATAAAGCAAATTGATGCAAATTATGGTTAAAATGTTGGACAACTGTCATGTCTGCCGTATCCTAAATGAGACCCTGTTTTATAGTAAATATATGGTAAAATGTTGCTATTTGGCAGACATATTGGATTTCTGCAAATGAGCTACTCACCCAGTCACATTTAAAACTATTTTAAATGCATCCTTCTGTCTAAAACGCCTAATTAGAATTAAACATTACTTAAACATGTCTTCTGACATAAAATATATATGGCAAGATTTCGATTTATGGCGGCCATTTTGGATTTATGCAAATGAGCTACTCACCCAATCACATCATAATATATTTCAAATGCATTATTCTGTTCAAAGGGCCTTATTAGAATTATATATTACGAAAATATGTCATCTGCAAGGTTTTGATTTACGGCGGACATATTGATTTTATGCTAATTTTACATACTTGCCGGGATTTCTTAAGACTTTTAGTATGGTGTAGTGGGGACCTCATGGAAAACAACCGTGCTCAAAAAATTATGTTGCCTGCACTATTAACGAGCCACTGGAGGGCCTCTCCTGAGTGGGAAGTGAATGCTGCATCGTCCGCAAACAGCAGTCCTCTGACGTATACCTGTGTAAATTTTGTTTTGGCAGTCAAACGTGGCAGGTTGAACAGCTTCCCATCAGATCTGGTGTGCAGGGAAATGCCGTCGGAGGAAGAATCGAAGGCAAATGACAGCAGGAGTGAGAACACAATTCGAAACAGTGTCGGAGCGAGGACGCAGCCTTGCTTGACGTCACTGCAGACGGGGAAGGGTTCTGACGTCGAATCATCATACACAACTGTGCCTTTCGTGTTCTGATGGGACGATGCCATCATGCTGCGTAGCGTAGGAGGACAACCGATCTTCTCAAGCAGGCGGAAGAGTCGCTTTCTGCTGACAAGATCAAACGACTTAGTTAGTTGGATGAACGCCATGCACAGGGGCATTCCCTGCTCTCTGTCCTTTTCCTGGAGCGGGAGTCGATGGTGGATCTTCCTGCTCTGACCACGGACTGGGATTTTGGGTAAACACGAGCACCAAGTTTCTGATGTCTGATTAGCAAGAGGCCAGGGCCTTCTCCACAATGCTCAATCATGATATGTTCCTATAGTTGTTGGAGTCACAAGGTGACAACTGTAGCATCCCGCATTTCTTGAGGTAGGCCTACTGCTCCTTCACTCCAGCAGAGACAAAGCAGTTGGTGGCGGTGCTATATTAAGGCTGGTTTCCCATACATGAATCCTTCTGGTGGTATACTGTCACGTCCTGGTGCCTTCCCGCTGGTGAGGGAATCGTTGGCACTGAGGTTTTCGACCGAGGGCTCATTATCCAGTTCCTCCATCACAGGCAAGTCATTCAGAGCGTTAAGAGCAGAGTAACGAATGTTTATTGGAAGTACAGTTTTTGAAAATGAGCTAATCATATACTCATACTACTGTTTAACATAATCTATTCTGTTAACTAGTGTTAACTAGATAGTCTAGAAGTGGATTTAAAGGCCATAGGCACATCATCAGCTTTTTCCTTGCAACGAATGTTATAATATACAAAAAAAAATTCAGTGACTGAAGGAGAATACCGTATTACAGTTTATATATCGAATGCAAAGTCATAGTATATAACTCACTTGACATTAAGATATGTTCATTCATATTTATATTTCAATGCTAAATGTTCTTTTGGTACAAAATGGGCTTTATTTTGTACATATGCAAATCAGAAGATAATTAAATCACATTACATGTTTTCCTGACCTCTCCCACGTGTTCCAAAATCATAGTTTAGCATGGTAAACCACTCAAAATGTAAATTTGAATTGAAGATATGCCCAATGAAACGTATTTAGGAATTTCTATGCGATCGTTTTGAAAATATGGTGCCAAATTTCACGGAGGTCCACCTCTCATCTTAAAATTCTTAGATCCTGCCATCGAACAAGTGTACAAGATTTGGTAATTGTATCATAATCTGAACATTCACCAACCTATTGTATTTCACAAGAAGTATTAAAGGGGAAAGGTTTCCCTTGCTGTGTAAAAAAGGAAAAGACTGGTGGATGTTGTTACATGCCGTGATAACATATATATTAAAGCCCTGCGCGGGGCGGGTTTTGGCCCGCAGCCCGTAACCCGCGGGCTGGATTTTTGTTGTTGTTACGGTGCGGGTTAAGTTTCAATTTGTGCGGGGCGGGGCGGTCTGCGGGTCAGGTCACTGCGGGGCGGGGCGGTCTGCGGGCTAGTAATTTCTACATGCGGGCTACTACGGGCTGATTTTTGTAACTCATTAATGGTCACCAGTTACTCAAAGGTGGAACATTCTTTGAGCTAGTTAATTGGGTATTACCGGATTGCCCTTTTGTTTGTGTTTAAACAGTGTTATGATAACATGTGCTGGTCTGCCTTGGCAGCTTCAGTCAGGTGTGATTAGTGGCTTCTTCCAGGAGGAAGTATCAGTTCAGGCCATCAATCTGTTTGTGTAGTTAAGCCACCAGGATGTCCATAAAGAGCAGTTACCCCACCAATTAGACAGGTAATGCCTTTGTTGTGTGGAGACTGGAGATCATGCCACTTGGCACTGGCTGACAGTGCTAACTGCTAAGAACAAGAACTGTCAGTCTTCCTCTGTAGAAGTAAGATGGCTCAAGTCAAACTGCCTTCTTCACTAGTATAATCCGGTGCCAGTAGCCTAGTCCAGAGGGGATTTTGAGCCTGTTATATAGACATGTGAAAACTGTCTCAACAATCAGTAGTCTACGATCAGAAAATATTAATTGCAAACTTCTAATATCAACAGATTGCAAATTGCAACACTGCCTTTGTGCACCAGACTCAACATTCGAACAACTCGTGTTCTTGCAGTACAATAGCAAATAGATTATAAGATCATAGGATGCCACTGAAATTAATGCCAACGGTGTGAATTTCATTGTTCTTCATAACAAAATGATCAATTGCCATTGCATATTCACTTGTGCTGAGTTATATCAATTAGATTAATTAATAATTTTAAAATACGTCAAAATGTGTACTCGTACCTTTACTTTGCCCCAGGTCTGCTTATCACCATCAGGCATTTACATTATAATGACAAGGGTTCTATTTTTCTTAAAGATGGAATTCCAAGTACGACATGGCTGTCACCCAGCGCCATGCATTTGTTAATATTGTAAACAACAACGATTAATAAAGATGATTTATTTTTAATGATTCCATGTCACCTGTTGTGGGCTGCGGGGCGGGTGCGGGCTGACTTTTCACTAATTACTGCGGGGTGGGGCGGGTTGCGGGCCAAGTTACTGCGGGGTGGGGCAGGCTGCGGGCTAGGATGTGGCAAAATCTGAGTTGTAATATGCGGAGCGGGGTGCGGGTCAAATGACATAGTTGCGGGGCGGGTGCGGGCTCAGATTTCCAGCCCGCGCAGGGCTTTAATATATATACGCTGATGCTACTTACGGTAGAGTTTGTGTCGATGAGCTCGTACTTAAGAATTCCATTCAATGGGTATATCTTCTCATGGAGTTCGTAGTATGACCAATATCTGACACCAGACATGAAAGAGGACTGGACGTTGGTGTCGAACTGACAAGTTTTATCTACAATAAAACATCCGTCAGGTGGACGGGACGTAACCAGATGTAACAAGAATTCACTAGACTACCAACACTGGCAATGCACTAATACCCAGATGGCAAAAGGACAAGAAAGCCTTTGGCGTACCGAGTGTCGAAAATTGTATATCTTTGTATAACCCGCCGTTCTGAGATGTTTGTAAGTCTTATTTTTAAATATATTCACACTGCTAGTTTTTAACACAATCAGCACATCATTTGTTCCATTCATTACAAGACCTCTGGGAGAATTAATAATTTTACGAAATTATTTAATACATATGTGATGTAGTTGATCTAATTAAGTATACTAAATCTTAGGTACTGTTATTTATTTTATTTTTAGAAATATTATATTTATTTTAGAACATTAATGGAGTGTTGTATACATTGCCGAACAGAGTCTTACTTTCGATTTATTGAATAAATAAAATATATATTATTATACAGCAACTGTTGTTAAAGCACATCATTTTAAAAGTTGTTTCTATACTTCTTCTTTTCTGTCTTTGTACAGGAAGGACAGATGTTCATGCCAACAGGAAAAGAAATACATTTTGAAAGTATTGGAGTAAATAATGTGCATTTATGCTATTGTGCGTTTATTTAAACAAAATGTCACCTTGAAAGAACAGTACTAAACATCATAACTATGACACGTCGAGACATTTTTCCAATCCTCTATTGTTTGTGTCGGTTCCATTGTCAAAGACAGCGATAAATGATTAAGACAACTCATGAAATCGGATCTTACCTGTGAAATTACCAGAGCCGGCGTTTAACGAAATACGTAAGGACACATGTCCGTTGAATTTGATGTATTCGTCAGTGTGTTTCTTTGGAGCCAAGAAAACATCCGCCGTCTTGTTTTGCTGCGAGACATCGTGACAACAAACATTATATAACATTGACACAATAATGATAAGTGATTGCGTTTTTTCAAGCGCGCTCGCGCAAACAAACAAACACAAACACGGATACGCGCACATGCACCACTTTGCGTTCGCTAACACAAGCCCGTAACGGGAGCCGCATATGTTCAGCAAATCTCTCAATGCAATTCTATCCCCATAGTTAAAAGGAAACTGGCAGATAACAATAAACAACGGTGGTATTATTTACCGAATATACGGTGTAATATGTCGGATTGTGAAATTTTTAATTATTTGATGTCTTTTTGACGACATTTACACGAGTTTGTGTTACGTGAGACCGTGGACCTCGCAGAAACAAGGGTAAACGTCTTTAGCATCACACCAACCCACCTCCGGCACCTTCACCTCAAAGTCGGCGAATAGGTTTAGGAACGATATGTAAAAGGGACGGAATGCTGCCGTAAAAGGTTGTTTCGGCCAGGTTGCAGGTGTTGAACAGAATCGTTCATGTGCTGTCACATGTGACGCCAGCCACGACGCAACGAGCAGGAAGTCGATGATACGCATGGCCACGCTGAAACCAAACACAGATTCCGGGAACTCTAAACAAACTAAGCAGTGCAAATTGGAAACAACGAGTTGCAAGACAACTATATTCTGATAGTATCGTGTTTGTAATATGAAAATTAGGCCACTATTTACACTAGTTGTTTCTTGCACTCATTTTATTTATCTATGGTTGACCGATATGTTGTTTGGAAATATACGTTTTGATTATACAAAAATCACAAATTCAGTAAAGATGATAATTTTAATAATTTGGTTTTATTCAATTTAGAAATACAAGTTGCAGTAGCTAAGTCAATTTCACAGGTGACTGTCTTAAGCGTCGCTTTGAAAGATATTGTCGGTAGGACAATCAAATACTACCAACCGTTTAGGTGGGAAAGTTAATGATCGTCATAGCAAAAGAATGTGAACTATCGGTAAAAATTGAACATCACCCTTCTCCAACGTAATCTATTATTATTCCTTCTACGCACACTTAGGCTCTGTTCCAATTCATTCACTTGCACAGGAAGCAGTCTACATAATAGGTGGTTGTCTTCATTTTTTCAGCGTCTCAATATATGTAGTAAGACAATTTCATTCAGTGAATCAGCGGCACTCTGACTGCCGATTCTGTATGTGACAATGTCACCTACTATTGCTTCGTTGAACGGTCGTTTCGTAATACTGATATTGGGAAGCTAATGGAATGCAAAGACAAGCTTCTCTTCGATTTTTGCATTGTAAAAAACCTTTGTATATACAATAACATCTTGCAGTTCATAGTTTATAAAAAGCTAAAACGTTTGCATAAGTAAAATTGTGCAGTTGACGGCTGATAAAAATGTCTTCTACAACAACACATACTTGACTACGTCGGTGTTGACTTCCTGAGAAGAGTCTGGAGTAGACGGTGTAACTGCTTCCTGTGTTGGTGAATTCCACACTGCAATGCGGTGGGAAATGTTCTCAGTTTATACTCGAGATAGCATCTGATTGGTGCAAGCACCAGTCTTGGCAGTGCTCGTAGGCAAAGAGATGCACACTAGTCCATGGTGTATTTAAAACATTTAATGTCATCCGTATTGCGACTTCGGGTGTATAGCTAGTGTCTTGACAAGCTGGTGGCATTTGTAATGCGACGCTGGGTGTATAGCGAGTGCCAGACGAGATTAATGCTCATAGCGATGGTATTTGACGATCAGCGATAGTTACCAACGGTACAAATCCATCAAACGGTAATATAACGTGCATGACAGTAACGTTGACCTGCGTTTATCATAATGTGATATGTTGGTAACCGTGTGATAACATTTAGGATAGTATTATAATAATAATAATGACAATAATTACAACAATCGTGTTATATATTTATATAATATGATACACTAGGAGTGAACAGTGCAGGTGCGGATTTTTATTGTGTTTATCTTTATCAGTGTTAACCGGAGCATATGGAATGGCCAATAACACATGGACAACTGCAGTAAGGGCGTAAACGGTACGCGGAGTGGGAAATACTGCTATAATGACGTCAGTTCTGGTGAATTCCTATCTGATTCCTGTGTCTATGATTGGAATTGCTACAAGGAGCGATTCAATGTTCAGCGTGTTAAACACATACCCACTGATCTATATGCGTGGTTTGGAAGCCTAATGTTAATATATATATATATATATATATATATATATATATATATATATATATATATAACAAAACGTGCACTAGGTGTCAACACTTCTCACTTCTACATAATCGTGCCGCTGATTTAATTTGAACCTGCCGCCAGACGTGACGTCGGTATTCACGCACCAAATGTAACACGTAGTAAATCGTTCTGTGACTTCTATTATTGACGGTTTGGGGAAAGATCAGTGGACATACAATAGCATCGCATGCAGTGTAGTGACAGTGGCCTTAACTAATTCAGTGATGTAATTCGATTATTTCAGGTGGTATACTGTCACGTGCTGGTGTCTTCCCGCAAGAGAGGGAGTCGATAGCACGCAGGTTCTCGACCATCTCGACAATCTATTCAAAATGGACGGCGGCGCGAACGCTGGGGCAGTGGTCCAATCTGTTTGCAGACATGCAAAGTAATTTAACGTGTGAACTTGTGTTATGTAACAGGTCAGGCATATTTTATGTAAATTGTGGCAATCAAGTATTTGTATCTGTATCTATGAGCAATTTATTTAGACAAGAAAAATATATATTCTCCGATTCACGTTATACCACGTGGACCAAAATTTTGCACGGTGACCTGTATTTTTTTCACATTCCTGTAATACGTAGCCATCTTTGTAATATATCAAAATTGTTAGAGAGTGTAAAGACTTTTTTAATTTCATTAAATCCTAAGGTTTGTCTTTACTGTTTCGAATAACGAAATGCCGAACGTTTGTTTTGCGTCATACATTTCAACTGACCGGGCGCATACACGATATTTAAGTGCTACAAGAAATGTAACCTAGGTGTTAACTATCAACTCTTTCCTGGACTCGATATAACAGACCGAACACGTCTATCTATTGATGCCATGGGGGCGCATTCAACAGGCTCTCAGTGCAGCTTTATCTCACATAATGTTAGACAACATGCAACAAGATATATAGCTGACGATGCTATTAAACAGAAACTTTCTACATCACTGTAAACACATGTGGGATATTTTGAAAGACGGTTTGACAGTTATTGCTGAACCAAGTCGATGATGAGTCATATGCACAGATGAGTCATGTGCCCATTCCAGTGGCCCGCTATAACATGTTGGCAAGCGCATCATACCCAAGTAACAAATCGAAGAAAGCTCTCCAGTTGATCAAGCACATCACAGGCACACGGTGTAGCGCTAACTCACGGGGTATGGGGGCCTACTGACTATTGAACACAGAGAGGCTTAGGCACGCAGCTGGACATGTATTGATCGACAAACAGTAAACAAGCCATTTAACGTTGTGTGACAGTTGATGAAAATGCTTTAGCAGGAAGTAGTTGGGCGAGGTACGTGACTACGATATGCTGATCCATCATAATCAGATTCTGTGACACACATACGCACACGCACATTCATATACATGCACGCACACATTCACACACAGGTACCCTCATGCGCACATACACACTCACACACACACACACACACACACACACACACACACACACACACACACACACACACACACACACACACACACACACACACACACACACACACACACACACACACACACACACACTCACACACACACACACACACACACACAAAACCACATACACACACGCACATACACTCACACACACATACGCACACACACTCACACACACACGCACGCGCACGCACACAGTAATAATGTTTCTCAGCTTCAACACGTTTCGATTATGTAGAATTAAACTAAACTTAGAAAGTGGCAACCAGACGTACTAACAAAAAAGAACATAAGAATATCACAGGTGAGGTTTGTAGATAATTGGATATTCTACGTATACGCGCGCTGCTCTAGATGGAAACTAAATGGCGTCCAATTACGAGTTTTAACTACTCTTTCTATACAGGGATTCAACCCCCTCGTTTATTTAAATAATTTGGCCCTTGACCCTATAGATGGAAATGCCTTCAAGGCTCATTATTTCTTACGCTGCGACAAGATATTGTCACAGACAGGAACTTATTCATTGGTCAACAACGCACAGCTAATGATATATACAGAATGCCCGAGTCCCTTGTCAGTGTTACAATAAATTACTTACATCTGAGATTTCATTCAGATATGCAACGCTAGCCTCGTGAACAGGAAACATGGGGATTAATCAACGACCAACAAGATATGCATTGTCAAACACGAATTACAAAATATGTCCTACAGATAATTGTACCACCAAATTTAACATCTGGGAAATCCAAAATGACCGCCCACATGTTAGTTTCCAAAACGAGGCTACAATGTTAAGAGATGAAATGAACTCTACGACTTTGCTGTTTTTGTTGATGTTGTCCATCTACTGTATTACAGTTGTACACTGTGTGTTTGTTCATATTGATAACAATGGTCAAAACTGTACGTTATTTATTAATTATTTATTATGGCAAACATATTGCTTTGCTGTTTCTACTTCATTTTAATACCTACTACTACTAATAATAATGTATTTGTTTCAGACAATCACCATGTCCATATATACAAATACATCAATAAAAATATGTAAATAAATATAAAAATACATCGATAAGAACTATATGTTTAAAAATTATATAAATCCCGGACCCACTGGTGCCGCAGTTTCGAAGTACAATACACGTCGCTAGTTTTAATGCTATAAATAATGGGAATCAAAGACATGTCAATCCTATTCATTAAGCTAAAAATAGCCTTTCTGATTAAAAATTTATCCGAGCTGACATTAGCTGTAGCGAACATGTGGCTAGCGCTACATCTTATATGCAACTTGTTATATGCAACAACGAATTGCTGAAAATTAATTTTCTAAAGTTCACCCATAACGCACACATGTAGATATTACCAAAATACGCTGTAAATAGCTTATTTTTTACAGCAGTTGAACAAAAGTGGAATTTTTGACGTAACATATGACTCTTGGCATACAAAAGTCTCACTTTGGCTTGCATGTCAGGCTCATCAGACAAGTTTTTAGAAATGACATGTCCAAGATATTTACAAGAGGTGGCAAAGTTTAACTTCTTTCCTCCTAATGTCATTTCTTTAGACAGATTTGACATTCTAGATTCAAAGTACATGACCAGGGATTTACCCGCATTGTATTGCACGTCATGCTCACATCCATATGAGTAACACATGTCAAGTAGTGTTTGTAGTCCTTTAGCAGAAGGTGCAAACAAAAGTAGATCATCGGCGTATATAAGGTGATTAACAACCATGTTACCAAGACTACAACCGATTTGTTTTTTGTGCAGTTGTATACTCAGATTATCCATATAAATGTTAAAAAGCAAAGGGGATAACTTCCCACCTTGCTTAACAGCACTGCCTACCGAGAAGAAGTCCGAGTAGGTATTTCCCCGTTGTATGCATTCACATTGATTATTGAATTCATTGCTGAGTACTCTTAAGATATAGTTTGGTACATGTCGTTGTTCTAGTTTCGTTAACAGTTTATATCGGTTGACACGATCAAACGCCTTTGATGCATCTAAAAACACGACGTGCATAGCTGAACCATGTTCAGTGTAGAACCTTAATAATTCCTTAAATGCAAACACACATAACTCCGTTCCATGTTTAGGCTTAAAGCCAAATTGATTAGGAGTGGTTTCCAAGTACATTTCCATTCTGTTAAAAAGAACAGTGTCTATTATCTTCGAAAATATGTTCGATAGACATATTGGCCTATAATTCCCTTTGTCGTTTACTCGTCTATTCTTGTCTTTAATAATTGGTACAATAACAGACAGTGAAATTTCTTTTGGTAAATAACCATGCACCAGAATCGAAGACACAAGGATAGACAAAAGCACAGCGAGTTGAGAATCAGCGAACTTAATATGTTCTGCATTGATACCGTCCAGACCTGATAACTTAATTTTTGAGAGTCCATTAATAATATCCATCAGTTCAACTGCACCAACAGTCATTGCCTTATTGCCAGTGGAACAATCATAACAAACTTTATCACATCGACTATCCTCCACATCATTAAATAAATGTTCATAATGATGCTTCCACATTGACCCGATGTTTACGTCACCGTGTATATTATCAATGTTTGTCGGAAGTTTTACTTTACTGTTCGTACAGTGCTTAATTTCTTTCCAGAATTTGCGGTGGTCTTTCTGACACAACTGTTCTGCAATGTTATCAGCAATGATAGTTTCTTTCTCCCTTTTACATTTTCAGATCGCCTGCTTGAATTTCATTCTGGATAATTTCATAACATTAAAAATGTCACCTTGTCTAGGTTTGTCAGTCTCTTTCCATATACAGTAAGCATCACGGGCTGCACAGTGAAGCTCTTTCACTCGCTCGTTCCAACCTGGTACAACATTATACTTATAAACACCTTTGCGATTTGACAGGAGTGTGTGACCACACCTCTTCAATGTAATCACGATAGAATTGTAAAAGTCATCGAGAGCATCATGATGATTACAGTTATGACAATTGGGATCATTGCATCTAACACCCGGTGGAACATTCAGTTTGCTCAATTCAACGTTCGTGCATTCTCTATATGCGTCAATATCTTGTGGGTGTAATCTGTCCCACTGTATGCCTTGCTTAATTTAATTAGTATTGACACTACCACTAACGCATTCTGGTACAATATCACTGTCTATGCTGAACGATATCGGGTGGTGATCAGAATAAATAACGTCATAAAGTATGAACATGTTAGATAGGCAATCCTTCGCATCAGCGGTATATATGATATGGTCTAGCCATGATGTAGTTCCCCAGGCAGAACTAACGTATGTATATGTGTCTATTGGGAGAGTATCTTGATCACATATAGCCAGAGTAAATTCTTTGCAGAAATCAAGTAAGATATTCCCAAAAACTGATTTCTTGGAAATATTCGCGTTAAAATCACTAACAATAGTGATGCACGAGCTATTAATATTATTAACATATACAGCAATTTTGGACATATAATCATTGAACTCGTCCCTGTTTTCCTCGCATTCATAAGGTAAATATACGTTTAGTAGATACTACTCCTTGTTACCCCAACAAATTCTTATGCCGCATAGCCAATCATAGCATTGATCAAGAATGGTGATGTATTGATCAAGGGAATGTTTCCATAAAAAAACCTACACCACCATACGGCCTACCAATTAAAATACCACAAGATGCATCTACAGGAGAAACACCATAACCCACATAACCATCGTGACAAGTGTTTAGTATATGGCAATCTGGTTTAGTGAGCATGAGCTCTTGTAGGCACAGTATATCACATTCCATTAACACATCATTTAAGAAGGGCATACAACCTTTAAATTCATTACAATTAAAAGATGTGATGTTAATTTCCATAACTTAGTTCTTGGTGTTAAAGAATTTCCTATACACCAGATGGCCAGTTGTCCGGATCATAAAACTTAGATGCGTCATTGCATACAACATCAACCTTGAATGAGGCATAACTCTCATGCTTAGTTGTTAGTTTCACACATTTGGCCTCGAGCTTATGCACAGACTTCACATACAAAGACAAGTCATCGACAGTGACCGTAGGATCCCGTCGTGAGATAAAGGCTGTCAGGAATCGTTCATCCTTTACTTTGAGCTGGTTACCGCATTTCCGCGTCGTGCCGATCACCGCCTTCGATCCGTTACTGCGCCTTTTCTTGCCAGACACTAGCTTAAAGTCATCATCAACGATAGTCTTACTTGGTTGTTTCGCGACACCCTACTATCTACCATTTACATGGCTAACACCGTGAAAGAAAATTACCCACTCTCAAATTGTGATGATATGGAAAACATATTTGAAACCTACAAACATACTGAACACAGCAGGTGTCATTTTGAGAAGAGTGTCGATCCTGAAAATAATTATTACAACAACATATCAACATCTTGTAAATATTATACAGAACAACAATTCAATACTGAGCTAAATATAAATTATGATGGTGGTCTGTCGTTGGTACATTTTAATGCTAGAAATCTGAGTATTAGCTTCAGTGAAATACAAGATCTTCTCAAATTACTTAATGTAAAAGTTTGATATTATAGCAATAAGCGAAACATGGCTGAGCAAGGACTTAACTTCTTTATATACGTTTGATGATTATGATGCTTTTCATGTTGTTAGAGACAACAGAAAAGGTGGAGGTGTGGTGATTTATGTTAACGAGAAGTTAGAAAGGCGATTATGCGAAACAAAGTCACTAATAGTTGATAACGTACTAGAATGTGTTACTGTTGAATGTGAAATTAACCGACACAAAACTGCACTGGTCAGTAGTGTATATAGGTGCCCTGGGTCTGTCTAACATCGTTTCATCTAATGACAATATTGAACAGTTGTTTTATAGTCGTATACGTTGCACCAAAACCAAATATGCATGTGGTGATTTCAATATAGATTTGATTAAATGTGATAGTCATAGTGGAACCAAGCTATTTGTAGATCTTATGTACAGTCTTGGTCTATACCCTTTAATTAATAGACCTAGCAGAATTACTACTACCTCTGCAACTCTTATAGACACATTTTTTACTTCTGAACTTGAGTACAAGATTGATAGTGGTCTACTGGTAAACGACATCAGTGATCATCTTCATATATTTGCTGTGTGCCATTGTACTGTAAAACGTAAAGTGAACGAACATTCTGACAAGTGTATTCGTCATCTTAGCGAAGAAAACATCAATGCATTGAAGTGTGACTTAATGCAACATTCTTGGCAAATTGTTATCAGAAGTAAAAATGCAAATACAGCATATGACAATTTTCTTCATTATTTTACTCAAATGTACAACACACATTTTCCTGTGTCAACTGTACGACCTAAAGTATTAACAATTAGTTTTTATAAAAACCGTGATTTACTAAAGGACTCAGAAACGCATGTATCAAGAAAAATCATTTGTATAAAGAATTTCTATCATCCAGATCAATTATCTCGAAAACTAGATATAAATCATATAAAAATAAATTAACAGGTATTCTCAGATCCACTAAGAAACAGTATTATAGCAGTTTACTCGAACAGAAGAAAAATGACATTGCTGGCACCTGGAAAGTACTTAAAAGTGTAATGGGAACACCTCGCTTAGGAAATCACTAACCAGATCAGTTTGTTAATAATGGCGTTAGCATTAGTGATAAAGAAGATGTAGCGAACATGTTTAACAATTATTTTACTAATATCGGTCCGGAGGTGTCAAAGGATATAACGGCACCAACAAATGACTACCTAGAAAACAGAAATAATAAAAATCGAGCTATCCGAGCTGTGAACAATTGGGAAAGTAAAAAAGATTGCGAAGACATAAGTATACATTTGGTCAAAGAAGTTTTTAACACCATTGCAAAACCTATCACATATATTTGTAATCTATCTTTCATTACCGGAGTATTCCCGGAGAAAGTCTGGGGATAAGTATATGTGCACTATTTATAGGCCTATTTCACTATTACCACAATTCTCAAAAATATTAGAAATTTTTTTCAGTTCTCGTTTAGACAGCTTTATTACCAACACAAACTAATAAACCCAAACCAATTTGGATTTCAACAAAATATGTCAACATGTTACGCACTAATAGATCTTGTTGATGCAATAACACAATCACTGGATGCAAACAAATATGCTATTGGTGTTTTTATTGATTTAAAAAGGCATTTGACACTGTCAATCACAAACTGTTATGTAAAAAAATGTATTTCTTGGTATCCGTGGTGGGGCATTTAACTGGTTAAATAGTTATCTAGAAAACAGAAAACAATTTGTGTCCATTGACAAATGTAATTCTGCTGTGCGCAATATTTCATGTGGTGTCCCACAGGGTTCGATCCTGGGCCCCAAACGATTCATTATATACGTTAATGATATGTGTAACATATCTAATCTAGTAAAATGCATTCTATTTACAGACGATACTAATATATTTTATGCAAATGATAACATCAATAAACTAAACGAAACAGTATGTAACGTACTGGACCAAATGTATACATGGTTTGCAGTAAATAAATTAACTCTGAACATATCTACAACCAAGTAAATGTTATTTAGAAATCGTATGCTCAACAAAGAAGTTAGTATACAAATACGAAATGTTAATATCGAAAGAGTAAGGGTCACCAAGTTTTTGGGTGTGTTTATTGATGATCTACTAAATTGGAAAGCTCATATAAAATATGTACAATCAAAGCTTTCAAAAAGTACTGCTATAATGCATAGATGCAGTAATATACTTGATAGAAATAGTAGACGTATTCTATACAGGGGAAACACGTACCCAACAAATACTAACTGTATTTTCTTATTACCAAAAACAGTAATCCGCATTATATTTGGTGCAAGATGGTTGGATCATACAAACTCACTTTTCTAACAATTACATGTTCTAAGTTTTCCAGATATCATAGAACTGAAAACATCATTATTTATGTACAAAGCTTACTACAGCTGTTTGCCATCAAATATTCAGTGTTTGTTTACTAGACGGGAAATAGCATACTCAATGCGAGCTAATCATGACTTAGAACGACAGAGAGTCTGTTCTACCATGCGATCAATGTCTCTTTGTGTAAAGGGAGTGCAATTATGGAATTCTCTATTTGATAATTTAAAAACTATTAATACTATTACGGAATTTAAGCGTAAATGCAAGAACCTTTTATTTGAGAAATATCTGGTTGTGGAAATGTAAACAAAATCATACACAAAGTTACTCATGCCATTGAGGAAACTACAATATGTGTAAAGATGTATACTTATCACATACTTTAAATTTTGAATATGCACATATTCTATTACATGTTTTCAATTATTCTAGCTAGATGGTTAGATGAATAGCAAATTCGATTAATATAATATTGATCTCTCAATGTACATGTACGTATGTATGTGTTTATATGCATGTATATATGTGTGTATATGTATGTATATGTGTGTACACATACAGGTATATAATTATATGTAAACATATGTCAAGGGTAAATTTACACACAAGTCAATGACTTCGTATTTACCCCCTTCAAACATTGTGTATTCTCAGTTGTATTATAATTAAACTTGTTTGGTTGTCTTGTTTTGTATAAATATTGTTATCAATGTTCTGAATAAACGTTCATTCATTCATTCAGATAGGAAGAAAAGTTAACTATGTCTAACCATTGCCCACAACCGGGTACTCCCGCCAAATTTTCGAACACGATCCGATACCACCGTATTTAGATTCGACCATAGCGTTAATGTTTGATATCAATGTTTAACAAACAATTACAAAGCGGCAGTATGTTCCTACTTTTTAAATTGTTAATTAATATAATGTTCTTAAGACTATGCCAAACTGTGTTTAGTAAGCCCGGAACGACGTTTGCAATTTGGAAGGTACGACCTCCGAGCATGTTTAAGTAGTGAACAAAGCATTTAGTTTCAAAGCAAGCTTTATTGGTGATACGGCTGAATCTGGCTGAGTTAACTCCAATACCCTTTGACGTTCAACAATGTCACATATTCCCACGTTCAGATCAATAGACTTCCTGTCATAAATTACGACGCCTGCTAATTCCTGGTTGAGGAACTTACTGGTTCCCTTTAATATGCACACAGTATAATACATACTACTCCTTTTAACTAATCCAAAGCGATATTCACGAACACAGGAAGACTGAGTTTGTACCTGATGTAATTCGAGCCGGATAAAGCTGTCGCATCCACCACCGGCCAGCTTTAATTATGTAACATCATCACATCAGACTAACAGGCTATAGATGTACAGAATCACGAATAAGACACATTAATCAACCAGCCTATTAGATCGGTACCGCATCGTACATTGAATACAACAGCAAAGAGATTTGTTAGGGATATATATTTGCTCACCTGTTTTCCAATTCCTTGACGGACTGCTTGCTGCCCCAATAAAACTTAAAATGGAAATTGAGAGCACAAAGTCAACATCGTCATGTGGGTCATCCAAGTTGAAGCCTTGAGATGTCGAGTGTTTTGAAGTGATCTACGCCAACGCCGTAACACTCTCTGTTTGCTGATATGTCGCAACGTGTTACCTTCTACCTCCCGCCTATCAGAAAAGTTTGAATTAATTCGATTAATTATTAAAAATTGCGCAACAAAGGCCGTAGTTTGTATACAACAGGAGAAGCAGACGAAAACATTCACAATACAAAATTCGAGATAAATTAAACAAGTGTAGTTTTCTTCATATATGGCAGTGAAGAGCCGTTTGGCAATGTTGCTTAATAACATGAAGTGGCGTGTGAGTTTAGAGATCTATGCACAAATACGCTAACTTTGGAGCTTTGTATGTGCATCTCCACCTAGGTGTCGAGGTCCACTCGCCTGTCTCAATGTTCATTCGCTTCATCGGTCAGTTGCCCTCCGATCTACCAAGTGGAGATGTATTACACACAAAACCACAACGAGAGTTATTTAGAATTATTTATTAGTGTTTTTGATATGCTCTGATTTTCTAAAGATATTTCTCCCACCAGACGTAATTGTGCACCAATACCCAGACGGCACCGCCGTAGTTGTGATAATTGCAGCGACTGCATTATTATGATATTCTATTTACTGCTCAACCAACACGTCCACAATCTATCAACCAACACGTCCACAATCTATCAACCAACACGTCCACAATCTATCAACCAACACGTCCACAACCTATCAACCAACACGTCCACAACCTATCAACCAACACGTCCACAATCTATCAACCAACACGTCCACAACCTATCAACCAACACGTCCACAACCTATCAACCAACACGTCCACAACCTATCAACCAACACGTCCACAACCTATCAACCAACACGTCCACAATCTATCAACCAACACGTCCTCAACCTATCAACCAACACGTCCACAACCTATCAACCAACACGTCCATAACCTATCAACCAACACGTCCACAATCTATCAACCAACACGTCCACAACCTATCAACCAACACGTCCACAATCTATCAACCAACACGTCCACAATCTATCAACCAACACGTCCACAATCTATCAACCAACACGTCCACAATCTATCAACCAACACGTCCACAACCTATCAACCAACACGTCCACAATCTATCAACCAACACGTCCACAACCTATCAACCAACACGTCCACAACCTATCAACATGCTGCAGATTCTTGAAGGGTGCCTATGAATAATACTTAATAGAGTAATTATACAGAGTAATCCGCCGTATTATCATTGCGGTAATAAAACCACTTCATTAAAGCACGACTTTTATTTTATCTCATTAATCTAGTACAACTACCGATATGACAGTTATGCAGCCTCCACACACACACACACACACACACACACACACACACACACACACACACACACACACACACACACACACACACACACACACACACACACACACACACACACACACACACACACACACACACACACACACACACACACACACACACACACACACACACACACACACACACACACACACACACACACACACACACACACACACACACACACAAAACACACGCACGCACTCAATCACGCACGCACACACTTGGTGGTTTTTGGTGATAAACAAGGGGTGAACAGACGGATGTATTTAGCGAGCTGCAAGGAAGGTGCATGCTGTTTTGTTGAGCCTCAGCCGCCCCACGCTCCGACAGCTATGACATAATCATATTATGCCAAAACTGAAGTCTTGTTACCTGTGCAACAGTGTTAAACAGCCAAGCAGTGAATTGGCCATACAATGTTTTGTCGTAGACATAGTCAATTAAATATGCCGTTTTGTTAAATATTCGGAACAAACGTTTGCGCAAACTATCAATATTCTAAATCACTAGCCGTCATTTCGTCAAAAGAATACAAACATATTGTTAGTAAAGTTGTTTTAAGTGAAACACAATTTGGTCTTCACTGAATCCGTGCTTCGCAAACCAACGCTTCCTCACAAATTGGGCACGGCGGCTGTGAATAGACCCTTTCCACGGAAAGATATGTTACCTTGTGTAATAGATAATAAAAACGTCTCAAAAATCAGTTTGCGTGTATTATTGTTATCTTGGAAATGTTAAAGTTGTGTATGACAGTCATACTCTCATTGAATGCTAAATGCGACTATTGGCGTATTTAACGTATGATCTAGTAAGATCTCAAGGCCTACGGTAAAGGTGACCGATTTGTGACAATGACCAAACTATGCACGGTAGGAATAAGCATGCGATACAAAATCGGAATGTGAAGTGTTTATTACACCCACATATAAAACAAAAAGGTTCACTTGTTAAATCAGAAATACGTGACTTACATTTCTATTGCTGCATGAATTGTCACTTTAAAAACGTTGTTTTATGTTCTTGTCATAAAGAAACACTTTTATGCTTGTAACTGCCATAAAATATATGACGGAATGCACAAACGCACCACGTGTTCGGCGTCCAGTTTTGGATAACTTGATGAGTTTTTGCTATGCAATAGGTCACGTGATGGATAAGTATATTATAACAAATATAAACGATAATGTATACATTTATTAAAAATTAAAAAGTACAACTTAAATGTAGAAATATTAATGTACGGTATATAGAATTGACAATACCCTAAATATTTTCAACAATGACAAAGTACATTCGACTCACTGAAACACTTTCAAAAAATAATGCCAACTGTATAGGTGCATATTAAAAATACAGTATGCAACTAGTTTACAACTAATTGATGAGAAAACCTGCAACACGATAGCGTCAGATTGTTCTGTCAGCGGGAACAGTACGTCAGTCGGGCGAGTGTTTTGTGGTAGAACTGCCGCACGTCTTTACGGAACATGGGGCTCACGAAGCTATAGATATATGGGTCGACGAGATAATTCAGCATGAATATATGCGTGATATCTCTCGGCATTGACACTTTAAAGTAGGTCAACCACTTGGGTATCCAACAGAGAACGAACACGATCGTTATGGTGAATAACAAGCCCACATCCTTGTATGCGTTCAAGTGCCTTGCTGTTGCATTAGAGGAATGTGCCACTGTTGAGTTGGGCGTACCGGAAGTTGTTTCTGCGGTCCTGCTCGTCGAAACGTCAGGTTCACGAGGTGGTAAATCAACTTGCACGCTGACTTTTACGCGAGAAGCTCTTGATTTCCTTAGCAGCATCGCAGCCATCAGAAAGTAACACACGGTCATGATTATGATGCTTATAAAAATAACGCAACACGCGACGATGGTGTGGAAGATTCTGTGATGGAAGAAATACGCGAGCGTCAGCGGTGTTTTGACGGCAATCGTGGCCACCACGACGATCGTCATCGCTTTCTTCGCTCGGCGAGCGTTTAGGTTGAACTTGTGAGGCCGCGATACAGCAAGCAGGCGTTCGATCGATACAAACGCCAGAAGTACACAAGACACGGCGATGGATACGTCACTGATAAAAATAACCACCTGGAGCACAACGAAGTTAATCGGCACACTGGTTAGAATAACACCACACGAGCAGCTAACTAAGTCGGCCATGGCCAACGCAAACATGTACACTCTCGTTGATGTCGTCATGTTATGAATATACACGGCGATGACAAGCAGGTTCCCGGGTAGTCCCATCACGGATATCAGAAAGGTAGCTAGACTAGGTAGAAACATATCCGTGGCGATATGTGCCATTTGTTCATCGGTGCTGTTCAAGAGATCCTGGTGTGAAGAGGCAATGTTATTCCAATTCGTTGTATTGGTAATATCCATGTCGACGGGAGACCAGCAGCTATGCACACGCGTTCTCTATATGCAGCCTACTTAACATCAGTGGTTTCAAGTTCAGTGTTAACAGTAAATAATCCGTAAATGCAGCAAAATGCAGTAGGAGTTCCATGCCCATTAGATGTAGGCGAATTAGAACACTTGCACTACCCGAACGATCATTGCTGATTTCCTTCTATTTCAAATGTTAAACACTTTTATACCAGCTGTGTATCGTCATATGATGTCATATATTGAGATATGTTTTAACAATACCATCTATAATATGTGAAGTCTTCACTCAGAACGTACACTCAGCATTCGTTCAGCGGTGCTCTTACGACGAAGAGAGAAAACACCCGTTGGTCCATCCTGGAACATGCGTAAGAAAGCACCCGCGGAGTTGATCTTCAGATGGGCATGTGTATATCCTGCATCGGCAGCGATTCCAGGTTTAGTCGGAGTCACACCAATCGCAACAATGATTGGCTTTACTGATGACGAACTCTACTGATGCGACGGTTCGGAAATTATCCCGTGGTCCGTGGTTGAAAGGAAATGGAGAACATCCTAAGTAAACCGTCTGACGCAGTAGTTACTTGCTTTCTCGATGACATCAAACTTTATCACTATCTGTATTCGCAGTAATAATTACATTACTCTGTCCCCGCGGAAGGTTTATAGCGTCTATGCATTTATAGCATTACATCTTATTGGAGGCTTGCTAATGGCCAGTGGCTCGCTCTTTCCGGCGACATGTTTAAATTTCTTCTCGTTTGATGTGTCTGAAAACACATCAAACGAGACGCTACGTCGAGCCGTTGTCCATCTTGTCTTTAATAACCAGAGTGTGGCGCCGCATACATGGTCCGTCAAAAATAGCGCGAGCCATAGCTATATCACATGTAATTCGATACATCAACCTGGTTCACCAACGATGTCGCCCACGTCCTAGTGACTCCTGTGGAAAACCGCATTATTTCTAATTTTTGCGGATTTACTTTAACTCGACACCGCGACACAGATGTGACATGCATAAAATAGTTATTTTCGCGAATAGACTCTTTAGTATACGCTACGGCCGAACTTATATTTACACGTAACACTCGTTGCTTACATATATAACTCTTGGGAAAGAAATGTCCTTTCCCACCTTGCCACGCTGTCTGAAAGCTGGGTCTAGCTCAACGTAGCGACGTAATCAGCAACAACAATAATCAGTTCCTGCTCTTTTTACTTTATTCAGTATAGTCAATGTGGTTTTAATTTATGTTGCGTGCAAACAACGAATTACCGATAACACAGCTCCCATGCTGTCTGCCTAGAGCAGTGTAGATTTGGCACTTATATTTTATGACCTTTATACGACCTGAATTCGTATGTCAATTTATTGTAACATTGTTGTAGTTGATTACCAATCACTCAATGTCCCACGGAAATGTCAAAGGTAACCATTTTTCAATATTTTTTAAAGCACTTACACTATGTATATACACTATGTATATACACTGTATATATATATATATATATATATATATATATATATTAATACACACACACGCACGCACACACAATATATTCAGGGGTTTACGGGACGCAAGATCCTGCGTCCTATATGCATAGAAACAGTACCCGGACGCGTGCAAAATAATTGTTGCGTCTCACGCTATTGTATCTATGACATGTAACAAAAATATATATTGAATATGAATGCCTTTAAGTTTAACTTGGTAGTTTATTACCGAATAATTTCGTTTGGTATTTCTTTTCACGAGTCCTTCCAAGTAACCATTCCCATAGGCATATGCATCCCGATTCTGAAGGGAGCCTAATCCTCCGTGTGGCGCCGCCCTGCGGGTAGTTTTGCGGAGCCTCTCTAGGGACTGATTCGCGAACCAGAATACCATTCCAATCCGAGCGCATGTCCCTTCAGGCTTCCGCGTTTGAGCGCAGTCGCTGTACGTTTTAAGACTTCCTAATTTATTAGAGATGTAGCGACAGTGGTAATAACAGAGAGTGCAAACTCTCCGATCCCGACTAACATCCCGGGGGCGATCACGCCAGTCGCTCGTCCAACAATCGAACCGATTTGATACCTTGACAGTGTCTTTATGCCACCATTACACATTGTTTCAGATGTACAGTACATTGTTATAACATGCGATTTATTAATATTGTTTGTTTCAAGTGCGGCGTGCAGTAACCCGCGACCGCAGCGGCGCACACTGATTCAAACCTGAACGAGCATTATTTGGGACATTATATTCTTGAAACGATGTGGAATGATAAAATAAACGCATTGAGGTACAATATTTAGATACAACTGTCATAATGTCGTTGGCTATTCCAATGCTATTGTCATCAACACGGTCTAATCTAGTCGGAAGAGAGGGTATCGTGCACACCCCGGAAATCAACTTCTAATCGGCGTCTCTAGATCGGAAAAAATGCGTAGAAAATGATGAGCTATGTTAAAAAGTCGTCCGGGTGTCCCACGTATCATTTTTATGCAAATCAGTGCCGCCATTACCGAAAAGTCTATATTTCACTATATATCAGCCACTATTGCAGATAACGGAACAAATAAGGTGTCATGTTTTGAGGGTCAACGATCATAATACAACTATTCTTGAAGTGACCACACGTGTCCGTGGCATACTAGTATGCAAATTCGTACCGCCATTACCGAAACATTTATTTAAAAATAAGTTGAGAGAGGGTTTTTGAGGGTAATATTATAAAAGAATTGTGTTATTTTTGCGATCACAGGTCAAGGTCACGTGCTACGTGGTCAACTCAAGGTGTTTCAAATACAGAAATTCCACTAAATGAATTTATTAACTCATTTATTGAAGTAGGTAATAACAGAACAGAAGACGTCTTCAAACATTGCAAGGGAAGTGTTCTCCACTATCAGATCCATCACTCATCATCGCTTTCAATGAAACCGTCAAAGTCAAACTCGTCCTCTTTTTCCTCTTCCTCCTCCTCCTCCTTCTTTGAAGGTTTCGTCGAGGTGATCTCGATTGCAAGATGTTGAGAAGCGCAGCGGGGTCTGCGACGGGGATGTTCTCCTCCTCGGCGAATCGCCCCACTGACAGCCTCTCCATTGGGTAGGGCTTTCAAACGGACTCCCAGATCGAATGTATTCAGGACCCACTTCTGACCCACCTCAGCCGTGGCTACCTCCGAGCGCTTCAGTAGCTCGCGAACAACTGTGTTGTCAGTGATCGGTTGATGGATGGGCGTGAAGTAGTCCTCTGTTGATTTTCTGGACGGGAGAGTCCCGGTTACAGATGTGAAGCCCCCTAGTCCAGGCACGGGCTGCTTGCCGCTGCTTCCGATATACCTGCTGAAGAGCCAGACATAGTACTCTTGCTTCTTAGTAGCATAGACGTTAATATTAAGACTAATATAAAACATTAAAATAACACAATTTTTGAAATTATTGCCCAAAAAACCCTCAAAAACCCTCTCTCAACTTATCTGCAATATATTTTTTTAATCGATTTTTCGGTAATGGCGGCACGAATTTGCAAACTAGTATGCCACGGACACTTGTGGTCACTTCAAGAATAGTTTTATTATGATCTTTGATCCTCAAAACATGTGTCTAGACACCTTAGTTGTTCAGTTATCTGCAATATTGGCTGATATACGGTGAAACATCGATTTTTCGATTTTTCGGTAACGGCGGCACTGGTTTGCATAAAAATGATACGTGGGACATCGGGACGACTTTTTAACACAGCTCATCGTTTTCTACGCATTTTTATCCGATCTAGAGACGCCGATTAGAAGTTGATTTCCCGGGAGTGTACGACTAGACTAGTCAGAAGTGAGTCGTGGCTTCCTCGATACCCTTAGCTTAGCTTTAGGAGATCTCGCAATGTGACATTTACACGCAAGCCAAGGCATCTAGCAGACTAGCAAGCCTGTCATAAGTGAGGAAGGCTGCTCTAACTTCCAAAATTACATGGATTATCAAGGGAAAACATCAACAAATAAAACATTATATTGTAAAAAGACATGTTATTTTGTTAAGGTCTTGTTAGTATCAAACTAGTAATAATAATTACCGGGTTTACATGGGTTGTATAAATTGCGATATTTAGAAAACAATACTTACAATTAAAAAGAGCTATAAGTGGGACCCTCGCTACAGACTTGGGACGCCCTCTAAAGAAGGCTGGGGTCCCGAGGACCCTTGAACACAAACATCCAGGTAAACCCCTGTATATATATTATATATATATTTACTTTTTAAAGGTAAATTCGTATTTAGTGTGAGTGTGTGTGAGTGAGTGAATGTGTGTGTGAGTGTGCGTGAGTGTGTGTGTGTGTGTGTGTGTGTGTGTGTGAGTGTGTGTGAGTGTGTGAGTGTGTGAGTGTGTGAGTGTGTGAGTGAGTGTGTGTGTGTGTGTGTGTGAGTGAGTGTGTGTGAGTGTGTGAGTGTGTGAGTGTGTGAGTGTGTGAGTGTGTGAGTGTGTGAGTGTGAGTGAGTGAGTGAGTGTGTGTGAGTGTATGTGAGTGTGTGTGTGTGTGTGTGTGTGTGTGTGTGTGTGTGTGTGTGTGTGTGTGTGTGTGTGTGTGTGTGTGTGTGTGAGTGTGTGTGAGTGCGTGAGTGTTTGTGAGTGTGTGTGAGTGTGCGTGAGTGTGTGTGTGAGTGTATGTGAGTGTGTGTGAGTGTGTGTGTGAGTGAGTGTGTATGAGTGTGTGTGAGCGTGTGAGTGGTGTGTGTGAGTGAGTGTGTGTGAGTGTGTGTGTGTGTGTGTGTGAGTGAGTGTGTGTGAGTGTGTGAGTGTGTGAGTGTGTGTGTGTGTGAGTGAGTGTGTGTGAGTGTGTGTGTGTGTGTGTGAGTGAGTGTGAGTATGTGAGCGTGTGTGTGTGTGTGTGTGTGTGTGTGTGAGTGTGTGTGAGTGTGTGTGTGTGTGTGAGTGAGTGTATGTGTGTGTGTGTGTGAGTGTGTGTGTGTGTGTGTGTGAGTGAGTGTGTGTGTGTGTGTATGAGTGAGTGTATGTGAGTGTGTGTGTGTGTGTGTGTGTGTGTGTTTGTGTGTGTGTATGAGTGAGTGTATGTGAGTGAGTGAGTGTGTGTGTGTGTGTGTGTGTGTGTGTGTGTGTGTGTGTGTGTGTGTGTGTGTGTGTGTGTGTGTGTGTGTGTGTGTGTGTGTGTGTGTGTGTGTGTGAGTGAGTGTATGTGAGTGTGTGTGTATACCATTATGAAGACGCCTCGTGACAGTGTCGTTGTCAAGATAACTATTTTAGTTATTCTTAAAACATGAAATTTGTAAGGGAATTTATATCAATCTGTATGGATCGATCTATTTTTGTATGCCAAATGTACACTTTCCACGAGAATGGCCCACAAACTAACTGCACAGATTAAAAAGTGCTTCTAGTGTCACACGAGGGACTTGCCAACCTGTTCTGTCATGAGTAATTTATATAACTTTGTTATCACAGTAGACCGTCTGACTTGCTACGTGAAATGTTTTTTGTGCTGTTGACACGTTGCGTTGGACAGACACAGAGCGTTGATTTCAAACCTGACTACGCCGTGACGCACATTTCGATTGATAGAGATGTCGGCGAGATTTTTTTAAACTGCACAATTGAATGTATGACATTCCGTTCATGTCCTAGCGACTGAACCGCCTGTGCCAATTCTCGGCCGAACTATACACAGGAAAAACACGTGCCATACGAACAGTCTAGCCAGCACTGAAGCATAACGGGTCTGAGGGAATAATGGATGTCATCAGAAAATCGGCGAAGTTTCTTTCGGAAGGAAACCGTAAGTACACTATGCTATATGCGTAGAACGATATGTTTATTGACATATGTTGTTTACACCGCTGCACCATATTGTTGTTTCTGTGGCGCCTTCTTGACATGTGGTAATGTGTATATGCTCCAAATCCTCAACATTGCAATCTTGTCTTTTAACGCGTGTAATAATACTGTGCATAACAATTGAACAAATTATACCTAACAACATATGCCACTAAAAGGTCCACCACGAAGGTTACGAACGGGGTAATTACTTACTCACCGTGTTACCGTCACGGTTGAGCACAGACGACATAGGAATATCATGTTTGCCAGTAGTCTGTTTTGCTGGTACACGGCCGACGTGTCTTTGTGAGGCAAAGGTCAAAGTGTGTGCGACAGTTATTAGAGTGGCTCGTTGGCAGAAAAAGCAGTATTTTACTGAATGTCGCATCATAAACCTGTGACCGCTTGTTACAACCAGTAATGTAATTCTCAACCAGTAGTGTAATGACAACGACCAGTAATGTAATAATCAACCAATAATGTAATAACGACCAGTAATGTAAAAAAATCGATGAAGATGATTATGATGACGATGATGGAGATTACGATAATGAAGTTAAGAGCGATGATGAAGATGGCGATGGTGTGGATGATAAATGATTATGATGATGACGACTAGGAAGCTAATGACAATTGAGGGGTCGTCTTAGTGATGACGATGGTGATGATGATGAAGATGATGATTCTGCTGCTGATGTTTCTGATGATGATGATGAGTAATGAAGATGAAGACGGCGATAATGAGGATTTTAAATGATTAAAATTATAAGGGGAAGAAAGATGAAGACAACAAAAGCGCCATCTTAGTGATGAAGATGATGATTATGAATAAGATGACGACAACGAAAACGATGACGGTTATAATTATTACGATGATCAAGACGACGACAATGATAACATTAACCTTATCCACATCATCTTTGTCATAATCTTGTTACCCTTATAAAGGCTAGCCATGCTAGCCAAATAAAGAGTAATCTCAAACAACTTAGGGGAAATCTCAAAATGCAATCCTAATGAGTCATACAATAACGTTATTAGAAGCTAAAGGGTAATCTCAAAATAGTAAAATATGGATCCGCGGAAACAATTCAGGAGGTAATCCCAAAACATGAATGAAGGGTAATCTCAGTCAACAACAATGTTCATCTAAACGATAACAGGAACTCAAAATGTTTTAAAATATTAATACGAGTAAGGGATTATATCAAACATAATTTAAAGAATAATTTTAAAAGGAGTCATTAAGAGGTAATTTAATAATGAACTAGAAGATCAGATCAACTCATCGCGGGTCATATAATAAATTCACGAGGTCCTCTCGAAAAAAAACTAAATTATGGAGCCAACTCATAAAAAGAATGGGTGTTGGTGATGATATGGCTATGATGGTGATGGTGGTTATGTTGATGGTTATGATGACGTTGTTGTTGATGATGGTAATGATATTAGTAACGATGATGAAGACGGTCATAATGAGGATGATAAATGATTATGGTGATTATCATGAGGCCGATGAAGACAATAAAGGCGTCGTCTCAGTGATGAATGTGATTATTATTATTATGACTGTGATGACGACGACGACGACGAGGAAGAGGAGGATGATGAAGAAGATGATGACTATGGTGGTAATAATTATTACGACGATGAGTACAACAACAATGACATCCTTAACCTCCTCCTCATCAGCATCGACAACGTCATGTTCACCCTCATCACGGCTAGCCGTGGCATCCAGTCAACGTTCAGTAAAGGACTCTCAGAATGAGTCAGCCGTATGTTTTCTGGGTGAACACATGGAACCCCGTTCACATAATCTTCCAGATAACGTAGTAACTACATGTCGGGAAAGAATAGGACGAACCAGGCAGTGGGGTTATGACGGGGTTCATTAAAAGGGGTCACCTCAACAAATGAAAGCAGTAATCTACACTAAATTATGGGATTTTCTTAAGACAAGGGTCATTAGAGCATATTTACAATTTACATACGTGATCATTATTTGATCAAATTAAAGGGTCATCTCAAACAATTTAGGGGAATTCTCAAAATGCAATATTATTGAGTAATATTATAATATTATTTAGAAACGAAAGAGTAATGTTAAAATAATAAAATACGGATCAACTGAAACAATTAAGGGGTAATCTCAAAACATGAAGTAAAAGGTAATCTCAATCAACTAATAGGTTCATCTAGACGATAACGGGAACCTAAATGTTTTAAAATATGACTGAAATTAAGGGATCCTATAACCCACAATTTAAAGACTAATTTGTAAAAGAAGTCATTAAGAGGTATTTTAATGATGAACTTTCTTCCATTTCTTCGATTATATGTAGTAAATAATGGATTTTAGTTGCCAGCTAACGGGGTTGTCTACATATTTAAGCGAATAACTCAGCATGTAAAATTGTAGGGGCACATTTACAATATCCGACTTTAAGTCGTAATCTTAAAAACTAAAGGGTATCTTTAAAACAAAATGCGACCACCTCAAAACGAATAAACATAAGAGTAATTTCAGAGGACCCTCTTGTTAAATTTGAGATGACCCTTAATGTTTTTATATCCACTTGTATCTCTATTTTGTGATAACCTTTTAATTTTATTACCTTTAACGTTTTCAGGTGATTGGTTAGTTACCTTATTAAATTATCCTTACATGTTTCAACAACGATTCCTTAATTTATTTATAAAATTCGTTTAATTAATTTGAGATGTCCCCTTAGTTTTTTATACAATATTTTGTTTTGATGATCTGTTAAGTTTGTGTTTTGCTATGCATCCATACCAGTTTAGATTTCCTTAATTATATGAAGTGACCGCTTCAATTCATGACGTGACACGTTTTTATTTGATACGATCAGCTAGATATTTTGTTCTGATCCTCCTTTTGTAATTATCCTTTACCTGGTTTGAGAAGAGAGTATTATTTTACTAAATGGTACTTTAATTTATTGTGACTATAAGCTGTTTATTTGTAATGAATATTTACACTTTTAATATGATTCCTTAACTTTGTTAAGAACCTTTAATTTTGGTGAGATGGTCCCTCTATTCGCTGTTCCCATTATTGCTTAGATGAACATTTTAGTTGATTGAGATTACCCTTAACTACATGTTTTATTATATTACCCCTTAATTCTTTCAGCTGATCCGTATTTTATTATTTTGATATTACCTTTTTGTTTGCAATAATCGTACAATGTCACTCATTACCGTTGCATTTTCAGATTGCCTCTAAGTTGTTTAAGATGACCCTTAATTTTATCAAATAATGATCAGGTATGTCAATTGTAAATATGCTTTAATGATCCTTAATTGTATAAATACAATCCCATAATTTAGTATAAATTACTCCTTTCATTTGTTGAGGTGGCCCTTTTAATGACCCTTCTTCTTCTTAGCCACACTGTCGGATTCGGTCCTATTGTTTGCCGACATGTAGCTACTGCGTTAACTGGGAGGTTATGTGAACCGGGTTCCTTGTGTTCTCCCAGAAAACAAACGGCTTACTCTTTCTAAGAATTTATCTTAAGTTTACTTCAGTGAACGTCGACTGGATGCCAGCACGGCTAGCGGTTATAAGGGTGAACATGAGGATGTCAATGAGGAGGAGGAGGAGGTTAAGGATGTCATAGTCGTTGTCCTCATCATCGTAACCGTCATTATCATTATCTTCGTCATCATCATTGTCGTCGTAATCATAGTCATAATAATCATCATCTTCATCACTAAGATGACGCCTTCATTGTGTTCATCGTCCTCCTGATAATGACCTTAATCATTTAAAAACCTCATTATCACCGTCTTCATCTTCATTACTAACATCATCATAATTGATCAACAACAACAAAAACAACAACATAGTCTTCATAACCATCATCATAACCATCATCATCATAGACACATCATCAACAACACCCATTGTTTTTACGAGATGGCACCTTAGTTTAGTTAACTTTTTTTTCGACAAGACTACATGATTTTATTACATGACTCCACAATGATCATATAGTTCATTATTAAATTACCTCTTAGTGACTCCTTTAAAATTATTCTTTAAATTTTTGTTGATACAGTCCCTTACTTTTTGTCATATTTTAAAATATTTGGTTTCCTGTTATCTTATAGATGAACCTTGCATTTTATTGAGATTATCCTAAACTTCATGTTTTGAGCTTGTCCCTTAATTGTTTCAGCTGACCCTTATTTTATTGTTTTAATATTACCCTTTTGCTTCTAATAATGTTATAGTATCACTCATTAACATTGCGTTTTTATATTTCCCCTAAGTTGTTTGAGATGACCCCTTAATTGATTAGCATGGCCAGCCTTTATAAGGGTAACACAAGGATGACCATGATGAAGATATAATGTTAAGGATGTCATTGTTGCCGTAATGATCATCGCAATAATTAGTACCGTCATCATCATCGTCGTCGTCATCGTATTCATAATAATCATCATCTTCATCATAAGATGGCGCCTTCATCTTCCTCCTTCGTATCATCATAAACATGCTTCTTTCATCGTAGTTTTGAGTGGGGTACCACAGGATCAGTACTGGGACGTATGTTATTCTTAATACATATCAACAATTTGGACGATGATATAACAAGCAAGGTGTGGGAATTTGATGATGATACAAAACTGTTTAGAAGGATTAATCATGATTGAGATAAACAACATTTACAAGATGGTCTTGACAGGTTGATCATATGGTCTGAAAAGTGGCAGATGGTGTTCTTTTTTTGGAAATTTAAATGCCTCCACTCAGGACGTGTGTACATGTGTGTTTTAAAAACATGGGAACGAAGATGTAGAATATACAATGGGGGTACTGTACTAAGTACTACTGTAAAAGAAAAGGACTTACGTTTCACAATTAGTGCTGATATGAAGGTTTCAGAGCAGTGCGGAATTGCAGCTTCAAAGGGAAATCAAATACTTGGATTAATTAGGCGAAATAAAGAGTATAAGGAAAAATAACTAATAATACCGCTGTACAAAACAATAGTATAATCGACCTTGCGGTCATTTAGAAAGTTAACCCATAGGAGTCACAAAACACTTACTAAATGCGACATGTTGAAACCGGACAAAGTATATATATATATATATGTATATATAATAAGCATGTTCGTTTCAAACTACCAAAATATGTGAGATTCACTTATGCATTTCAGCGATCTGCCCCGCCAGTCCTCGCCATCCGACGCGGCTGAGGGGCACGCAGCATATCAACCTCCATGCAAATTATTGCAAAGCTGTAACCCAACTCTAACCAAATCTCCGTTTAGCACAGTCGCTAATTTCACCCTTGGTCGCCCGCGAATGCTGCCCTTATCTGGTCTGAAGTACTCGTCAATGGCAAGTTGAGCAGGGACGTTCAGTGGTAGACGTAACACGCGACCGAAGAGTCGCCTCTGGGCTTTCCGGACCAACCGACTGATCGACTCGCACTGGCATCGATGATACAAGGTTTCAGATGTCGTCTTCTGTGGATAGTGGACATCAACGATCTGACACAAATAACGGCGTTGGTGCGAAGTCAGCCTGTTGAACTCCGTCTAAGTCAGACCCAATGTGCCCACGTTGTAGGTCTGTACAGGCACAACGAACTATCTATGCATGGAGGCGGATCCGTAACGATAAAATAATCTGATTCCGCCTGAAACAGACTGTTCACTGCTTACGAAATGCTACATTTGCGAACTGTTTACGGCGTGCTACATTCTCTGCAACTCCCAGTAGACGACATAGGCCCGGGAACAGGGGGCAGCTGCACCCCTGGAATTTATCCGGGGGGGTAGACATATGGTCCAGCCCCCCATTAAATGTGAGCGTGAATGTTTTTTGTGGCGAGCGCAATGGCTGCTTAGGATATATGTTCTCTCCGTTTTTTATTCATTGGTGGTGAGAAAACACCGGAGAATTCTCAGGGCCGTCTCGGGGTAGATGATTAACAGCGAAGGGTTGAGGCTGCCACCTTGAGGGGTGCATATTGTTGTCACGAATGACGGAAATTCACAGACTGGACAATGTATGAAACAAAAACCACACAACATAGTAACACCGCAGCTCGAATGTGTTGTTGTGGGTGAGACAAACGTGAGTATATTTAAGATCATAAGAAGGAATCATCTGCTAGATCGACTGATGCATATGGTTGGTGTGAGATCAAGCGTGGAACCCACCATCGGATGAATACGACTGTACGATGTTGTTATAATCTATGCAAATTACTTCGGTGTGACGCTGTTGCCCTCCTGTTTGTCCCCGGAGTCCGGGATGGGACAGGACGTGTTGTTGATCCTTGATTTGTTGGACGTTCGCCCTACGTATTATTAATGTAAATTTCTGAAATAGTTGACACCCATGGTGCAACAAACCACGATCTTCAACTGCCATTAATAAACAATTAATAAATTACACATTGGTAGATTTGCCTTCTGTGGCAACTTGGCACGACGCACTTAGTTTAATTAGTAAATACTTTTCATACACATTGTATTAAGTACTACACAACAACACAACAACTAGTTCCAATCGTTTACTGTCTTTAATAATTCAATCGGTTGATCAAGCATATATTTGTAACTGTATACGTCGAATTATCGCCAGACATGGATCAGTGTATGCGATATAACGACTTTCTTATACAGGTATCACGCAATGGAATCACTGTTCACTGTTGTGTGCCCCTCTTTGTTCCCTGTTGTACACTGGTGAGTGTCAGGTACAATATGGTGGAACCACCAGCTGTGTTCACTTCCTTCCCCTTTTCTGTGTCCTCTGCGTCTTTCCGCTTCTGCTCTTTTTACACGTTTTCCGGCGTCAACCTTTACCAGTTGGCCTGCCCGTCTCACGCGGATTCACCCCAATACTCATATTAGGCTGCGTTACATGGTAATCTCTTTCCTCGTGTCATTAAACCTTTGTCTACCATCTTTGTTCTTGCTATCATTCGGTCCCAGTTGTTCTCGCAAACTTGCGCAGCTTCTGCTGCTGTGAGGGATGAGGTTCATCAGACTGGATGGTTCAAATGAGTGATATTTTTTAGTTATTTCTCAGTCAGTTTACCTTTTTTGCCGTGACATTTCGGTTGCTTTCAGCAGTCTTCTTCAGAAGGCTACCGCTAGATGGCGACACGGTAATCCTTCAGCGCAAACATAGTCACTCCGGTGATGCAGGAAATGCACGCAACAGGCATCACAGACCACATAACACAGCAAAATCATATAATAGACGGGGAGGGGACCATGTTTGTGGACAGGGAGTCGGATAGGAGAACAAAAGGCATCAAAGAAGCGATCTGGATTAGAAAAAACAAGGACAACATGAATTGAGATGAAGGCTACTACCGACTCTCGCACATCTATGACGATCTTTTGAAGAGCCACCCAGGGCGCAGCCGTTGGGGGCACACATCGGAGTGACTACGTCAGCACTGAAGGACTACCGTGTCGCCATCTAGCGGTAGCCGTCTGAAGACGGCTGCTGAAAGCTGCCGAAACGTCATGGGATAAAAGGTAAACGGACTGATAAATAACTAAACATAATTTATCACTTCTGCTGTTGTTGTGTTGCCAGTGCCATTGTGTCCAGAACATACATGCCTGTCGTTGTAGGCTGTTAGACCTTTCCCTTTCAGCATTTTAGAAATGTTTCTGTCCACCATGACTATGTGTACCTTTCACGAAGCACCCTCTCCCGCTTGTATCCGACATCGCACGTCTATCTCTGAATGCCCAAACGCCGCCGAATAGTCAATCTTGCACGGTGCATACGCAAAATGTGGTTAATCATAATAGAGAAACACATATAAAATGCACCACACACACACACACACACACACACACACACACACACACACACACACACACACACACACACACACACACACACACACACACACACACACACACACACACACACACACACACCACACACAAACCATTTGACTTTGTGACTTTTTCAGCACTTTCGGAGAAGACGGGCAAATACGAGCCACTAGCTAAAGAGGAAACCACGGACTCCGACACAGATGTCAGCGAAAACGTTCTGTTTGAGCAGAGGATGGTGAAAACCGGAAACAGAAATTGTAGACGACTAAATCCGAAGCTGTGCTGGATAGCATGCATAGTTCTGGGGTTGCTGGCACTAGCCGCGTTGGTTATATATTGCACACACAACAACACATTGGCCAAATTTTTCAAGACACCGCTTGTCAAAAAACCGCAACCGAACAAGACTTCGGAGGTCAAGAAGAGGTTTAAAAAGACGCCAGAGTGGAAGATAGTCATCGACGGCTACAGTAAGTTCTTGTCGCTTGCAGCATGCGTAGACCTACGTATTGGTAAGGTAAGCAGTAGCTGTATTACGTAGACCTACGTATTGGTAAGATAAGCAGTAGCTGTATTACGTAGACCTACGTATTGGTAAGGTAAGCAGTAGCTGTATTACGTAGACCTACGTATTGGTAAGGTAAACAGTAGCTGTATTACGTAGACCTACGTATTGGTAAGGTAAACAGTAGCTGTATTACGTAGACCTTCGTATTGGTAAGGTAAACAGTAGCTGTATTATGTAGACCTACGTATTGGTAAGGTAAGCAGTAGCTGTATTACGTAGACCTACGTATTGGTAAGGTAAACAGTAGCTGTATTACGTAGACCTACGTATTGGTAAGGTAAACAGTAGCTGTATTACGTAGACCTTCGTATTGGTAAGGTAAACAGTAGCTGTATTATGTAGACCTACGTATTGGTAAGGTAAACAGTAGCTGTATTACGTAGACCTACGTATTGTTAAGGTAAGCAGTAGCTGTATTACGTAGACCTACGTATTGGTAAGGTAAACAGTAGCTGTGTTACGTAGACCTACGTATTGGTAAGGTAAACAGTAGCTGTATTACGTAGACCTACGTATTGGTAAGGTAAACAGTAGCTGTATTACGTAGACCTTCGTATTGGTAAGGTAAACAGTAGCTGTATTACGTAGACCTACGTATTGGTAAGGTAAACAGTAGCTGTATTACGTAGACCTACGTATTGGTAAGGTAAACAGTAGCTGTATTACTCAGAGCAGAGTTGATTTTACGTGTTCATCCGTAGTTCAGTGAATATTACGTTTTCGTTTAATATTCTCTCTAAAGTAAAGGGAGAGGTAAATTCTTAAATAGCACAGTATCAAGTTCTTTGGACTGATCAAAGCGGTTTACAATTTACTCCCTGGCAGACCTGTGAGCGTACGTAGTATATCCAGAAATGAAATAATGTGTGTAAATATTTGCACACAATAAATAGTTTCATTGTTTTGAGAGCATCGTTTTCAGAGGTTGTATTTCTCCAGCAATAAAGGTGAAAACATAAATTATAATGTTTTAAATATAGGGATGGCTTGAAATTGATTAGTTACAAAAATGTTTGTATTGTTCTACACAAAACATCACTTATAGCCACTAAAGAGTTGGTCGGTGACGATCGTCGAACACTCCCTTTAAGATAAGGGGAAACGATAGATATCTGTGTTAGAAACGAAATTTTCCAAGCTTCGAAAAGGCAAGGCGTGGATACGATCCCCGGTGCTCTCAATTTAGAATTCTATGTAGAATTATAATAATTGAAAAAAGCGCTTATTTTCCGCAGCGCAGACACTGGTGCATTATGGTAAGTATTACTAATAAATGTCATAATAAAAAAGTCAAATTAGAAACAACCACAATTAGTACACAATAATATATTCAATAATAATAAAAATATAGTTACGAAAAACCGGCAAACATGTTTACAGCATATATTGAGTTTGCAGGCACACAGTCCTGTATCCGCCTGGTAGACGTCGATGAAGACGGCCGTGATGACGTCATCTTCGGGATGTTGGACTCCACGTTTGGTGATGCGCAGAAGATCACCAGTCTTGAACAAATGAAGAAAACATGTGCAGATAAAAGCAAGTAGTACACTATAATAATACGTCTATTTATTCACAAATACCTTTTTGTTCAGAAGTGTTTACAATCGATCATAAATGGCTATAATAATGAAATTGTGCTAAACAAAACAATAATATAAGACATTCTAATCTCTGTCGTTGCCTCTTTGTCTGTCTGTCTGTCTCTCTCTCTCTCTCTCTCTCTCTCTCTCTCTCTCTCCCTCTCCCTCCCCCCTCTCTCCCTCTCCCTCCCCCCTCTCACCCTCTCTATCTCTCTCGCTCTCTCCCTCTCCCTTTCTCTCTCTCTCTCTCTCTCTCTCTCTCTCTCTCTCTCTCTCTCTCTCTCTCTCTCTCTCTCTCTCTCTCTCTCTCTCTCTCTCTCTCTCTCTCTCTCTCTCTCTCTCTCTCTCTCTCTCTCTCTCTCTCTCTCTCTCTCTCTCTCTCTCTCTCTCTCTCTCTCTCTCTCTCTCTCTCTGTCTTTCTCTCTGTTTCTCTCTGTTCTCTCTGTGTGTCTCTCTCTCCGTCTCCCCCCTCTCCCTCTCCCTCCCCCCCTCTCTCTCTCTCTCTCTCTCTCTCTCTCTCTCTATATATATATATATATATATATATCTCTGTCTGTCTTTCTCTCTGTTTCTGTTTGTGTGTCTCTCTCTCTCCCTCTCCCCCTCCCTCCCCCCTCTCTCTCTCTCTCTCTCTCTCTCTGTCTTTCTCTCTGTTTCTCTCTGTTCTCTCTGTATGTGTCTCTCTCCGTCTCCCCCCTCTCCCTCTCCCTCTCCCTCTCCCTCTCCCTCTCCCTCTCCCTCTCCCTCTCCCTCTCCCTCTCTCTCTCTCTCTCTCTCTCTCTCTCTTTCTCTGTCTTTCTCTCTGTTTCTCTGTATGTGTGTCTCTCTCTCTCCCTCTCTCTCTCTCCCTCTCTCTCTTCCCCTCTCTCTCTCCCTCTCTCTCCCCACCGTCTCTCTCTCGCTCTCTCTTACTCTCTCTCTCCCCTCTCGTCTGAAGTAATAAATAAATATAATCATTGGGTGGATATAACACTTACCAAAAGAACTTGTTTGCATACAAAACAACTTCAACAAAGTCACCGGTCTCACCCTATTTCAGCTGCTTTCGATACAACTGATCACACAATTATTTTACAACACCGCCTTGGATATTGTGTCATTGCTGTATAGCTCGTGAAAATAAAAATAAAATTAATGAAGACATCATTACAAAAGCCAAAAATAATATAGATCATGAACAAAATAAGGATACAACGGTCAGGATTCCTAGGCCATATTACGAGAAAGCAAATGTAAGAACGTCGTGTAACAAGAGGAAAGATTAAGAAGACAATTCAGAGGACGTAAGCGAATAAAGCTATTGGATAGTCCGGCATACTGGTTTGGACGGAGCGTAACAGAGCTGATACAAAACACATCCAACTGAACGATTTGGAGGGCGATGATCGCCAACGCCTGCGACAGACACGGCATCTCAAAGGAGAAGAGGTATACAAGCGGGCGCCGTATCGTAACAAGGGCCAATGCATGCTATGACGAGAACAGAGGAGAACCGCTAAATTGATTTTCAGAACTGAGAGACCTTCGTTAAGAAACACGCCTAAAAGAATATGGTTTAACTACACATAAGAACAGATGACTAAAGGGGGTTCACAATTATTATTTGTAAACATATAAAATGGTTATGCAGTATTAATAAACGTATTATAATAATAATAAGATCTTTATTTTCGCACATTGAAAATGGCAATTGTACATTCTTTAAAATAGAGTATTTTTAATAATACGGCTATCACCATCATCGTTTAAAATAGTGCTTGTTTGAAACTATTTTTTATTTCTACCATTTTTTTTAAAAACATTCACATTATATATTATTTCGTTTGATACACCAGCCTGCCACACACGGTGAATATAATATGCAGTCACCTCATCAATTGTGTTACACCCATGTAGGATGTGACAGTAATTTGCGCTACTATTTGACCATGGATGTTCAGTAGATATCTTGCCAACACTGATTATAATCGGTGAATTGTGATTCATGGCGTTATTATTGTGAACCTTTGATTTAAGATGACCAGTAATGGTCAACTATCCGATAACAATGATATAACATCACCGTGTGTAAGCGGAGCCAACCCCCCCCCCCCCCCAACTTCCTTAGTGTTTTTCACCATGCTGTGCATATAGTGCCAACATTCTTATTTTGGAGATCCCATAGTGGAGCTAAATAGTAAGAGCAGCAATATTATTTAGATAAATTGCACTTTGCAGTCTGAATATGACCAAAATAGGCCATGAACATATTAAACCCTCTCGAAAATGTAGTAGTCACATCGGCGACTAAACTATCCTTATTAACAACGGATAGGGTCTTTAAAGGTGATCCGAACCACTTAGCATTTATCTTGATTTCTAACGACTCCCCTTGGCCACATTCAGCCGCCCAAGTGTCAAACGAATGATGTAAAAGGTTAGTTTCATATGACATTCAGATAAAACGAATCAATGTTCAGGTTAACTGAACAACCTCAATGTATTCGTTTGGTCTTGTTGTTTCGGTTTATCTATTTTTTCGGTTTACCTGAATGAAAAAAGACGTAACAACGTTTTCGAATTAACACACAAATTTGATTTATGTTCGCCTTACTTTTGAAAACTGAAAATAACGATAAATCAAAACTATATTGTGGACTTTGCACACAGTATCTTCAATCAGTGGGTCTGCCGGGTCACCATATTCAAAATTGCACAATATGCAAGGCTCTTGTTTCGCGGAAGCTTGACCACCGGCCACATGCTTGGCAAGTTTCGGCCTTTTCATATCGTTCCGTGTTTTTTGTCCACTTTCCTTTTCTCCACATCCTTAGATGTTTTCATAATTTTCCCTGTCTCATTTTTTTTCCTTCAAGCTTTCGTGAGATAGTAACACAAGCGGTTGCTTCGGACGTGGACGGGGAGACGGTGGGCGAGGTGTCGTCCTGTTGTCCACCGTTAGCCGCTTGAGGTGCATTGGCACTGGGGGTGGCTGGAATGATGGGGTGTATGGTTGTGTCATGTTCTGCACCCTCTGGAGCCATATCAGACGTGGAGGTTCCCCTATCTCCGACTTTCACCTGCTGGAGCGATGCTAGCATTAGACATGTTTGATATGGCTGATGGGATCATGGATTCTGGAGTTCCGTCATTCATAACCATGATTGCATGATGTGGCTGGACATTCGCTGTAGGCAAAGGTGGATTTCCGTCAGCGTATTGGCTGGTTGAAGGGATCAGTGGCCGATCAGTAGTACTGCTTGGCGTAAATGCTGCCTCTGGGATTGCCATCGGGTTGAACGGGAACAACCCTGACCCCTTAAAACCACCTTGGGCATTCTTTACCGTCACGGACCGGTCCCACGCTTTGTTGAATACAACGAAGAACTCCTTCTTTTCTACTTTGCGCCCGGCAGTTTTCCTGGTGAACAGTCCCATTTCGTCTCTCCATGCTGCTTTGAAACCTTTGAAGACACGGCGATCTAACGGTTGAAGCCAATGGCTCGTGTGACTAGGCAGGTCGAGAATATGGATGTTATTAGTTATCATGAGCTCAAGAAACTCGAGGTTGTACAGGTGGGGATAATTATGCTGATCTAAAACTAGGAGATGAGGCTTCTGATTGTCGAGGTTCTGATTCTTAAGGAAAGTAATGACATTTTTCGCATGTTCCAAAAAGAGTTCCTTGTTCACCCAATAATTTTTACTCGCACGAATAGTGGTACCATGCTTTGCACCTTGTCCCCAATAATTTTGCGTCTTTTGTGTACGATCATTGGAGGAGATGACTGTTCAACAGCGTTAATCGTTACCAATCCGTTTGGTGTTTCACCCTTTTCAAGCACAGTGATGTTATAAGTAGGAACGCCCACTTCTCCAAAGACCTGATCAGCTTTGTGGATGTTCTGGCATCCGGTTTCATCACAGTTCCACAGATGGGATGGCATATCTTTAATGCCAAGTTTTTTCAACATATCTCCTAACTTCTGAAACCAAGTTACGACTTACGAGCGACAGACAGGTGTTCTGCCTTTTTTACGGATAATTCTGGATTCCGTTTCATGAAACCCTCCAACCAGTAATACCCTGCACATTTTAATTGTTTTCTGCTGAAAAACCTCTGAGGCCATTTGAAATCGCATACTCATATGCTAAACCTCGGACTTCTAGTCTCGTCAGAGGAAATCCATCAGCTGCCAAATTTTGAATATGAACCACCAATTCTGCCGGGTCCTACTTGTTGAAGCTCTCCCCTTTGTGGCTAGCCCTCGATGTCGAGCATTAACATGCTGGCCGCCTTCATCTTTGAGATTCCGTATTTGCTGCTTTAATCCTTTACATTTCTCCATGGCGATGCAGACAAATAAATCAATCATGATTACGAGCCTATTTAAACTATAATTCAAAATGTATATTATGTGCCCCTTGTAGACCTATTCAAAAGTCCTGGATCCGCTCACCCCCTCCCCAGTTGGAGGATTTGGGAATTTGATTCCAATCCACTTAGTAGGCTACAGTTATTCATAAGTGTAGCATAGGCCTAAGTCTAGATTATACCATTATGATATGCAGCCGTTAAAATACTTATATTTATTAGTTTAAGTAAAACTGAACCACGTGGTTCGGTTTAACTGATGACCCCAGGTTCACTTTTTATACAGGGTAAGGTAAAACGAACCAGTAGCCATGTTTGTTTTTGGGGTCGCTTTGCAAATCGCAGCCACCCCAACCACATCAAGAAAATAGGTATATATATAAATCAACCAAATCAATACGTTATACCATTACATCAAGAAAATAGGTATATATATAAATCAACCAAATCAATACGTTATACCATTACGACCAGTGGTAGTTATGCAACTATCAGGATACGTGAATTCACACTAAAAAGTAACCTGCACAAAATTCGAAATTTGGCAGAGCGTTCACACTATAACACGTGCTGGGTGTTTGTATTCACAGATGCCATCTCGTGATCATTATAAAAAAAACTATCACTAATAAGTGTAGTGTTGACCAATAGCTGGCAGATCAATGTGCCTGTCAAATGAATTCGTTCAGTCAACGCAGAAGTTGGCTGGTTCGCTTTTTGTGATGGTTCGGTTTACCTTGAACGATGGCCCAGGTGTACACCATCCAGGACACTATACAACACGGTGCCATTGAAAACCACAGTTCTGTTGTCGGGTTTACAACTGCGACCTCTAAAAATCAGATATCTCCTCTTAGAAACGTTAACATTTACATTGTATTCATCTGCATATTTTTCGCAAATCTCGATTAAAACTTTCAGTCCGGCTCTTGTGAGTGTTAACAAAATGAGGTATTTGCGTATCCAATACCACCCGTATAGTGGTTGCTCGTGTGGCATCCAGAATCTTTTCTAACTGTTCAAACAATCCATCCATATATATATGGAGAAAAGACTAGGAGAAAAAATTGCCATTTGCATTGTAATAACTGATATTTTCCATCTTAATATATTATGCGCAATGAGTAGTGAACATATTTTGTTTAAAACGAAATTGCAAATGCGACTTTATAATAACTTAATAATAATCATAAATAAGGCTTCCTTGCCCAATTTCCACCTGGAGCTAACTAATTTTTCGGGTAAAATCGTGTTCCAGCTTGTTAGAACTTAGAAGTCGTTTTTTCGTTGCAATCGAACCATATTGATGACAGCAGGCGATGTCGTTGTTTGTTCCAGATCAATCCTTCCCTTGCGCGGCTAGGGTGGTGGCCTTGCGGGGTTACGACGGCAAGGAACTGTGGCGAATGCGAGTTAAAGCCGCGCCGTTTATGATCAACTGCCACAAGATTGACATCGACAGAGACGGCAAGGCTGACTGTATCGCAAGTGGGCGAAACGGCACTGTAGTGGCCTTTGACCCGCGAAAAGGTTAGTTGTCGTGTAGTTGATTTCCTTACTCTTTTGTTCAGTAGAAATATAAAGATATCCACAACTAAATTTGCACCCGTATAAATTAATTAATTATGTTATCAAGATGCCTAGTATAAATGACAGGTGGTCGAATGCATACTTGTTGGGTATTCTTGTGAGAATTCTAGTGTTCAGTAAATCTTCCTGAAAATAGTTCTGTTTCCTGATAAAAAATCTTACAATTTTAGAGTAAGTAAATGGGACAGATTTCGTTTTGTATTTTCTTGGAAGGATATTTTGTGACAGGTAGACAATTGAGTATTTTCGTGTTTTTACTTGCGAAGATGTCACCATTTCTTCACACCAATATGAGAAACACATTAGGTTGGCCAGCTTCTTGTCCTTGGTAGGCTATATTTAACATATTCAACTGAGTAACCAGATTCACAACATGTTAGTCTGGATGGCCTTAGCAGCCACATATGTTGGCCTGACCAGTTTCGCCATTCTAACATCATCCGCGAACACAATCAATTTATTGTTGATCTTCTCTTCGGCCCTTGTATCATCCGAAA
>OZ023210.1:56443072-56470572 GCA_963995525.1 Escarpia spicata | reverse complement strand
AAATGTAGGCTTTCAGAAAGGTTTTCATTACGGTTAACAACGTTGCATAATGCATGCAGTATAATTCACACGATGGTTACAGGTGCTTTCTTGGGTATATCTGTACCTGACTTGTTCCGCTACGTGAAGAATCTTCCCAGACCTACCCCCGTTCCCAACACCCGGGGCAACTACACGAGTTGGGAGAAGCGAAAATGGTATCATCGCAAACATGGCGTCTTTGTGATTTACAAGTAAGTTGTTCTTGCAATTGTAGCTGTTAGCCTTGTGTTCTCCTATATTTAGGAGGATGTGACTGCGATATTTATGTCAACATAACATACTCACACGCACGCACGCACGCGCACACGCGCTCACGCACACACGCACACACGCACACACGCACACACGCACACACGCACACACGCACACACGCACACACGCACACACGCACACACGCACACACGCACACACGCACACACGCACACACGCACACACGCACACACGCACACACGCACACACGCACACACGCACACACGCACACACGCACACACGCACACACGCACACACGCACGTGTGTGTGTATATGCCAACTTTGGAGTATTGTAAGTGCATATCCTCCGAGGCGCCCAGATCTACTCACCTTTTCTCTCGTGCACTCACGTCATTGGGCCATTGACCTCTGACCTATTCGATGTCGATATATTTCATTAAAAAAAACAACTGTTATGTATTTATGCGTTTTTACATGTTTTGAGAAAGTTGAGTGGTGATCGCTTGTTGACACCACCGTAATGATTATAATTAATGGTCTTAGTTTGCTTTTCCACGGATGACTGTGAGCAAGTACAGGATAAACTAGAAATTGCACATAAAGATTATGCACATAAACTATTAACACATCATAATAACATATCGTATGCATAAATTAACCTGAATAGTCTATTCCTTTTCGATCAGATGGTACGTTTAATCTACTGAATTCTCCAGGAGCAAAATAAAAGGCGTGATGGTGTCACCCACGTTGGTTGACATGAACAAGGACGGCGTACGTGACATCATGATGTCTGCCTTCGACGGCTTCATACGACTGTACGACGGCGACACGCTGGAAGTGATGTGGACAACGCGATTCCGCGCGTTCGAAACGTACAGGTCAGACGAAACGTATCTTAAATAACATTACTGTAGATAATGTGGTGGGGTCAGGTCCTGATTCGTGCCATCTGTTGCGCCACGTTGTAGTTCGTGTAGGCTTGCGCAATTACACTCCTCTATAAGCCCCTACTACACGTGCGTATAGTGGGCCTGCTCACCTGATACTTCGATGGAACATCACTCCTATTCTGAGTCTTCCGTGTATCGCTGCCACTGTTAATTCGCAGTCGCCGGCAGGATGCAATACAAGTAGGTTACCTTCTTACCGCGTATTACGTCCTCCGAAAATAATAATCATATTATTATTATTATTATCTAATAATAATATTATTATCTTATATAATATAATTATATTGTCACATGTTGATTGCATGAGTGCGTGTGTGTGTGTGGGTGTGTGTGTGCGTGTGTGTGTATGAGAGAGAAAGAGAGCGAGAGAGGGGGGGGAGTGACAACCTTGTCACATAATGTACACACGTAAAACCCCAAGCCATATGAACAAAACAGCATAACAAGTTCTTCCATATGATATTTATATGTTAAATATTGAACACCAGTTCCACCAACTGTTTGCAAACACGCACACGTTCACATTCACTCACTCACTCACTCACTCACTCACTCACTCACTCACTCACTCACTCACTCACTCACTCACTCACTCACTCACTCACTCACTCACTCACTCACTCACTCACTCACTCACTCACTCACTCACTCACTCACTCACTCACTCACTCACTCACTCACTCACTCACTCACTCACTCACTCACTCACTCACTCACTCACTCACTCACTCACTCACTCACTCACTCACTCACTCACTCACTCACTCACTCACTCACTCACTCACTCACTCACTCACTCACTCACTCACTCACTCACTCACTCACTCACTCACTCACTCACTCACTCACTCACTCACTCACTCACTCACTCACTCACTCACTCACTCACTCACTCACTCACTCACTCACTCACTCACTCACTCACTCACTCACTCACTCACTCACTCACTCACTCACTCACTCACTCACTCACTCACTCACTCACCCACCCACACACACACACACACACACACTCACTCTCATTCACACGTTTAGTCTTGTTGCAGTTGTTTTGCCCCGGCCTATTTTAATGACGATGACACTCTCGACTTTATGACACACCTCAACAGAGGAGCTTGGCCTCATTATAAACATTCATTGGTAAGTATTTGTTTTTTATTCAGGTAGTTTCCGTTAGTGAAATCAGTGACGTGCAATGATCCAGCGTGCTGCTTATCCGATTTGATAGCGTTTTTGTTGAATGAATAGTGAACAAAAACTGATGTAGTCAGGGATCTAATTAAATAATCGGGCTGTTTATGTGTTCTTATCGTCAGTCACATAAACAACAACTAGTGTTGTTTGTATGCGAAACTACAACAAAACGATACTAGCGAAATGCTTATAAATGCCTATGCAAATATCGTATACTTTTTGTAACTTACACGTTTTCTTGAATATTTCAAATTAATTTGTTAAAGTGTGGATATTATAGCTATCTGTTCCGTCGGGGGGGGGGGGGGGGGGAGAGTATTCCAAAGACACGTTCTAACAATGTTGTATGGAATGGAGGTCTTATGGATGTCATAATTTATCAGCGTTATTCTTGGGGATGTAATAGTAGGTTATGTGTAGCTGTTTGGTTTCGATAACTAAAGCTGTGTTCACACTTTGGAGATTTTAGCCGTTTTACTTTAGACCGATGTAAAGTAAAATGTTGAATAATGATCAGTTTTCTTATGCTAGCTTTAATAACTTATGTCTAATGCTTTGTTTATAGCTATCTGTCTTTCTGTCTTTCTGTCTCGCTCTCTCTCTCTTTCTGTCTTTCTGTCTCTCTGTATGTCTGTCTGTCTGTCTGCCTGCCTGCCTGCCGGTCTGTCTGTTTGTGTGTCTGTCTGTGTGTGTGTCTGTCTGTCTGTCTGTCTGTCTGTCTGTCTGTCTGTCTGTCTGTCTGTCTGTCTGTATGTGTGTCTGTGTGCCCGTGTGCCTTTGTGCCTGTGTGCCTGTGTGCCTGTGTGCCTGTGTGCCTGTGTGCCTGTGTGCCTGTGTGCCTGTGTGCCTGTGTGCCTGTGTGCCTGTGTGCCTGTGTGCCTGTGTGCCTGTGGGCCTGTGTGCCTGTGGGCCTGTGGGCCTGTGTGCATGTGTGCCTGTGGGCCTGTGGGCCTGTGGGCCTGTGTGCCTGTGTGCATGTGTGCCTGTGTGCATGTAAGTAAGTGTTTATTCAACAACAACATAATACATGCACAGTGTACAGTACACAACGATGCCAAATATACAAATGTAAATCACAGTTTTTATGTATGTATGTATGTATGTATGTATGTATGTATGTATGTATGTTTTCTTGTTTAGCTGTATATCTATCTATATGTCTGAATATATATATATATGTATAATTTATAGTTATATATATATATATATATATATATATATAAATTATACCTATAAATATATATATTAATATATATATATATGTATATAAATATATATATGGTCGATTCCCACGAAACGTTGACAAACAGTTTCCAGGACTATAACTCATTTAATATACTAGTTGGAAGGCTGGAATGATGCTGCGCGCATGCGTCTTCGTTGCGGCTTTCTGGGGAACCCTATTTTTGTATATGTACCATGGAATCTCTGAGTACTGTCCCCAACAAATTGGTAATTTCTGCTCTATTTTTGTGAAATATATGCCATCAGTACTTTAAAACGCATCGTATTATTCGAACAACATATGCAAGGTACACAGTTAATGTTTGGCTGTGAAGGTCGGTGTCTCAGGCATTACAGATACAAAAAATGAAACTTCAGGTCAAAACCCTGATTTTTCCTGATTATTTTCATGTTGGGGAACTGAAACCGTCCGTCTGCAGTCATTCATATAGGAAAATGCAGTACAACAGTTCATTAAATAGCACAGATTACACACTCAACTTGATGCCACAGCTGGATACATAGGTCCTGTGCTGTTTTAAACCAAAAGTGTTGGCTAATAAATTGTGCTGAGCGACGAAACCGATTTGGGGAAGTTTTTGATGAAACCGTACATTGCAAGTTTGAATACGCATTGTACGTAGAGATTTGTAGATTAGTAAGAAATATTAATTGGTCATAAATAACATATAACAAGGTAACTATATGACAAAATTGTAATTTGTAGATACATCTCCCTTCGATTTATTTAGCTTTTACTTGTCTTTGCAACCGTGCGTCTCCCGAAACCGTACGTCGGCTCTAACTGCCAGTTGGTTCATTAGCCCAGTCACCCCATTTATCGTTATTTTCGGGAATTAGATGACGCCAGAAGTTCGGTACCGAACATGGCAAGCCCAATAGGTTGAACACAAGGGCAGAGTCTTCAAGAATGTGAAACTGACCCAAGTTGTACAAAGTACAAGATACTTCACAGACCAACTCATATCCGGCATGGCCGAGTTCCGTGAACACTGTCACCGGGTGACCATCCAATATCACCATATCCGCATTTTGAAGCAGTCCATGGCGGAAAAGACGGAGGCAACGGTCCAGATGGACTATGCTGAAAATTGGGTTTGCAGATACCAGGACGAAATAACGGCAGTGTACTATGTCAAGTCCCAGGTGACCATTCACCCAATGGTGGTACACTTCAAGCAGGACGGCGAGCTTTGTACCAAGAGCTACGTGTATATTACAAGTGTCACTGCTCACACTGTTGAAGGAAGTCAATGAAATCCTTCTGGAACTGTCGACTCTGCACTTCATCACAGACTCACCAACTTCGCCGTTGTTGTGTGCCCTAGTAGCAAAATTCCCATCACTGTTCGGTCTTAGAGCTTCGTGGACCTGGCTGGAGGCTGGCCACAGGAAAGGTTCCTGTGACGGAATGGGTGGTGGCATGAAAAGGAAGACTGACAACCTGGTGAAGGCTGGAAGAGTAATCACCACGAGCTAAGAGTTCTGCCACGCAAATTCGTCCTATTGTCAAAACCATGACCCTCCTTGAGATAACCCTCGAAGTCATCCAGGACTGCAAGGATGAGATCGAAACTTGGAATGTTCCAGAAGTCCGTGTCATAATGTCTACCCGTGCTGTTTGGTCCCGGACCCAGTCGTGAAAATCTGCAGTACTTCCTGCTTCAAGGATTGCTGCTACACGAAGGGCGGAATGTTCCATCCAACATATTTTGGTTGGGAGAGCACGCAACTGGCGCTGGAGAGGGGGAGGAGGAGATGAATAACATATAGGTGGTAGTGGAAAGAGTAGAGAAGCAAGTGGTGGAGACAAGGGGTGGCAGACATGTGGTGGTGGAAAGGGTCGAGAGACAGGTGGTGGAGGAGAGGGGAGACACAAGTAGTGGTGGACAGTGTCGAGAGACAGGTGGTGGAGGAGAGGGGAGACACAAGTGGTGGTGGAAAGGGTAGAGAGACAGGTGGTGGAGGAGAGGGGAGACACAAGTGGTGGTGGAAAGGGTAGAGAGACAGGTGGTGGAGGAGAGGGGAGACACAAGTGGTGGTGGAAAGGATAGAGAGACAGGTGGTGGAGGAGAGGGGAGACACAAGTGATGGTGGAAAGGGTAGAGAGACAGGTGGTGAGGGAGAGGGGAGACACAAGTGGTGGTGGAAAGGGTAGAGAGACAGGTGGTGGAGGAGAGGGGAGACACAAGTGGTGGTGGAAAGGATAGAGAGACAGGTGGTGGAGGAGAGGGAAATAGTTGTAGCAGTTTCCAAGTAGAGGGACTTGTGTGCAAACGTATGGTTTCAGACCTTAAACATTTGCTATTTCTATTAGCTGTCAAATTCTCGATTTCAGGATTTAACTTGGTCAATCTTATTCTCCGATTACCTCTGTATGTTCTTTTCATACTACAGAAAACACAACTTTATACGAATATGTTTATTTTGCCCCCCCCTAGGAACACCATTTGTCAACGTTTCGTGGGAATCGACCATATATACAGTGTGTGTGTGTGTGTGTGTGTGTGTGTGTGTGTGGTGTGTGTGTGTGTGTGTGTGTGTGTATGTCTGCGAATAATTGTATGCCCGAGTGTTAGAATGTGTGTGTGTGTGTGTGTGTGTGTGTGTGTGTGTGTGTGTGTGTGTGTGTGTGTGTGTGTGTGTGTGTGTGTGTGTGTGTGTGCGTGAGTGCGTGCGTGCGTTGCGTTCAAATAATTTAAATTAAATACATCGTTAAAACAAGTATAGACGTCGTGTTCATTTACGCAAACATATAATGTTTCATGTTATTTCTAATGATTACCATTACAGAAGGTCGTGCTAGACGGTAGAAACGGTAGAGTCCTGTGGTACATGAATGCGACGTTCCATGGGATGACGTCCGACCTAGTTATGCGGACAACAGATAAACACAGAGATGCCTTTGTGTTTCGCATCGAAGGAGTCAACGGACCCGTCAAGTTTGGGGTGAGAGAGACGGGTGAGAAGGAGAGAGATGGAGGGAGGGAGGGAGGGAGGGAGGGAGGGAAGTAGGGGAAGGAGGGGAGGGAGAGGGAGAGGGTGGTGACGCCGCACGGTGTGACTGTTCACCAGTTTTATAACATGTCGCGGTTCAATGTTTTTCTGCCAACTCGAACAATAGAAGACGTTTTGCAATCAACCAATCTTTGAAAATACACGTTCTCTCTAAAATGACTTTGGAGGATGGGATTCACTTGGGTATGCTGACTTTGCTGTTTAAAGGCAATTATGAGTAATTTGGTTACATGTAAAATAATGCTCCTTTGTACGATTGCAAATCTCACAATCATGATACCTATCACTCAGATATTCTGCTTTCAGACATACAAGCTGGTTCGAGATAAACTACAGCTATAATCTTCGTTTAGGGAAGGTTCTTTAAAACTGTGTAAGTGTGCAGCAATCGTTGGCAAATGACTCCACATACATGAAATTACATTTACTCTGGCTTTGTTTTGTTCAATGTGTATTCCATAACGACGCGGGCGTGTTGTGTAAAGTCGTTTTGAATGCCGCATGCAGTCATTCTAACCTGTTTTGCATTTTTTAGGAAGCGGATCCGAAACAAAAGCGCCTCTTTGGAACGTACATGGCCGAGACCAACAAGAACGTGAATCCGCACACAGACGAAGACACGCATTTTGACAGTGTTGAAGGGCCCCATCTTGACAGTACGGGCAATTACACAACGAGTCACAACATGACCGACGACGACCGTACTTTCGCTGATTTGTACAAGGAGTCCTTCAACGACATTGGTTTAAATTATAGTAACTTCAGAAACGGAGGCGATGACAACTGGGAGGGTATGAACGGGTCGATATTATTGTGTGCTGTATGCTTTAATTCACTGGCCTCGGAACGTGGTGAATATTGAGAGTCTGAGGTTCTCCAAAATGTCCAGTTGCAAACGCCGAGACTCGCCAAACTATCACATTGAGGCTCTCCAAAAACCACGATTTGTACTCCCTCTGGGGCTCACCAAAATACCATCTTGAGGCTCTCCAAAAACCTCGATTTACACTCCCTCCCCCTGAAACTCGCCAAAATACCACCTTGAGGCTCTCCAATAAAACCTAGATTTGCACTACACTTGAGACACGCCAAATCATCCATCTGGATGTTTTCCAAAAGCCTCGATTTGCACCCCTTGACGCTAGCAAAAACAACCATATTGAGGCTCTTAAAAATCCTCAAATTGCACCCCCTTGAAGCTCACCAAAAACGACCACGAGAATTTGCACACTCTCTTGATTTTCGCCAAAAAAAAACACCTCGAGGCAATCCACGTATCTTAGTTTGCAGCATTCCTTTAGTCTCGCCGAAACAAAACACCTTAAGGCTCTCATTAAACATCAATTTGCACCCGCTCCCCTTTCAGGCTGACCAAAAACTTCAAATTGCACTCCAAGATCCACCTGAGCCCACTAAGCCCCCCCGGCTGAACCCCCTAAGCCCCCCCCCGGTTCCGACGCTTATGCAATATTAAATCACAAAGTACATATAGTAAAATACGCACTTGCTGGCTAGACCTGCTTGTATTCCACAAAAGAAAAGCGTGTAACTTCAGGGAAACAGTTAAACAAAAATACACCTTGTGCACACGTAATCATTGTATGTTCCATAATAATCAAAAACTAAGTATAGTACTGATGATAAAAACAATAATAAGCACACTTATATAGTGCCATACATTTTAAATAAGTCCATCCATGCGGCAAACGCGTGCACACTGTTGCGACCCAGACAGAAGGACATAGCCTTTTAACTTTCATATCAAAGGTCAGTTGTCTGTTCTGTTACTCAAAATTAGTCCAGGCCACTCTGTAGCTTTTTGATGTTAGCTTCATTTTTATTATACCAAATAAAACGTATTGTTCATGTAGATGATCTTGTCCTGAAACAGAAACCATCTTTGCGGGTTTTGCACGCTATCTCGGCAGTCATTTTTAATTTAAAAGCCCAGCATACATGGGAACTTGTTGTTTGATCATTACAAAATAAACTTGCTTACATTTACGACCGCCATCTTAGATTTCAAGATGGCCGCCACAGTACTGGCTGCTTTTTCTCATACATCTCCTTCTGGACATCATAGAAAGCTGATTTCGGTTTTTAGCAGCACCTACATGTGGACAAGGAATTTAAATATGACAACATTAAATTTGTTATGGTTGTCATCTTTGATTGCAAGAAGGCCGCCATAGTAGGTCACGCTTTTTCTCCTAAATTTCCTTCTACAGCACATAGAAAACTTATTTTTGTAGGTGTTCTCACACGTTTGCCGTGTGTGTCTCACGCGTGGGCGAGCACTGCCCTCCAAATTGCTTGGTAGTTTGTGTTCTCTACCAGTTCTATTATGCTCCTTCCAAACCATGTTGACAGAATATATAATATATTATTTAACGTCCTCTGCATTCCGCATCAAACCCAACCCAAATCCTAGCCCTTTGGGCTTACTAAACACAGTTTGGCGGGCAGTATGCATTAAACAAAATGTATTATTGTTTTAGGAACATTATGTCAATTAACATCGATAACGAGGAACGTACAATCTACGTTTAATACTTCATTAAGAGATCATGCTTGCAGGGGAAGAAGCAAAAGAAGAAGAAGAAGAAGAAAGTCGAGCCGCTAACCGTAAGCGAGCGCATCACAGAGCTTCCTGCAATGACGACCAGGAATCCTACGTTACACAGTTCATGGTGCTAGACCGGTCAAACGTCCACGCTCCGAACGTCTTGTATCAACTGCGATCGATAAAGTACTTCTTCAGTAAGTATCACTTCAGACAACATGTAATCAATTCTCATTGCTGGCAATGCCAGATGGATGGACCGCACCCAATAGTGATACTTGTACCGCCATAGTAATACTAAAGACAGCAACACTTCTTCCCTTTGCTCTCGTGTGACGTGGTGGCCACGTCACGCGGTAGCATCTTCAGTGTTGCTCTCCATCTCTCTCGGTCTTCTGTGATTGTATCCCTTTCTTCGCACCAGTCTTCCCCAGTCTTCCCTTCAGTAAGTATGACTGCAAACCACACATCATCCATTCTCGTTGCGGGCAGTGCCACAATCATCCTGTACGTGGACAATACATAATGCTGATACACGTCCCCAATACTGATATTTGTACATAATAGCACTTCTTCTTTTCTTTGCCCTCTGGCGGGGTTGAGCCACGGCACCCAGTATCTTCTTATGCCTTGTTTCCTAATGCTCTTCATATCTCTCAAAATTTCGACTTACTATGTCGAAATTGCAACTTGCTGATTCAAATATTCGACCCAACAAAGTTTGTCGTTCGTCGATTTAGCTAAGTGGAAGTGTCAACTATATCCACAAACAAAAATTGTTTTGTCCACGTAATTAGTGAATTGCGCGTGTTTTAGATTTGACGGAGGAAGACAAGAAATACATCAATGATAGAATAAGCTTGGGCAGGAAGGATCGACCGAAAAGGAGCAAACGACGCTTCATCGAAACTATCTCGGGGCCATATTGCATCGTGTTACAAAATGACGAGAGGGCCACAGGTAAATGTGCGTGCGTGCGCGCACGAGTGTGTGTGTGTGTTTGTGTGTGTGTGCGTGCGCGTGCGTGCGTCTGTGTGCGCGCATGTTTTAAAAAGACTAGCAGACATATTGTGAGGAAATGTCATCGCTTCTGTGAAGCGTGGTGGTTTAGCGGCCAAAGCATCGGCTTGTTGATTGAGGGTATATAGGTTACCGGAAATAACCCGTGGCGCCTCTGGTGCTTAATATAAAACTAGCCAGGCACAATTATGCGACTTCCATTCTCGTCGCATTGTTTTGTTTTGAGGAGCCTTGCTTGGTTATATTTTTAACGGAGACAAACATTGTGACATTACGCTATATGGACTGGGAGCAGTGCACTAACATTGGTAGATAAGGTTTGTGAAAGGAAACGATCAAGTGAGATCTCGAAGATTATGCTAACGGTGATGACATTGAGAAAGTGACCAAACGAAATCGTTAACAATACACTGTTTAGATGGCATCAGGTTTTTTTTAATGCCACTTCGTTCTCTTTGCAACCACCTATGATTTTATTAGTGAGGATTAATGATTGATTATTCACCCTCCGAAGTACGACTTGTCATCGGAAAGTGTTTGAATTCTGCACGCACAATACGGCAATGTACATCACACGTAAACAGCCATAAGGCGGTGAAATATTGCCCTTATTTTATGAGATGTAACATTGGCGTCGACCTTCTACACACGCACGTCTTCTAGCGAATGGAAACGATCTAACTCGGTTCAATTGTACCTCCTTTTGTTTCGAAACGTTGGCCATGGAGTAAACGTCATCAGCATCTTGTCAAAGGGAGATTCCGGCTCTACAGATGCCCATGTAAAAATGTGTTTTGCTGTTGTTGTTGTTGTTGTTGTTGTTGTTGTTGTTGTTACTGACGTTTCATCGTTGCAGGAGTGTTAGGTGACGTGGACGGAGACGGCGAGCTGGATCAGGTGGCCATCATAGGCAGCGAGGGCAGATTCTACTCACAAATGATCTACAAAGTTACCATCCTCAAAATTAACGCAGTTGATGCCATTAAAACCCGGGGAAGGTACCGCTCCAAGTTGGACTTGTACGTCTCCGAGGAAATGAGAAATGTACGCGGTATAAAGCCTTTGCAGGAGATGGAATTTCGACCCTTGACAAGACAACCATGGACGCAATTTATGGGAAAAACGGGCGAAGGAATTTACCGCAGGAATGGTTAGGTTTGATTATATATGATTTGTCATGAGCGCTGAACGCATCATTTTTATTAAAAAAAATTGCTTTTACAAGCGTCTATGTAAAATTGTTATGTATTTCTTTGCTTATAGTAATAAAGCCTTAAATAAATAATAAATAAATTATCGGTTGTTATATATTATTGGCACTAATTTTTCAGAAACATTCAAACACATGGAATCCTGAATTTATAAACGGCGGTATGTAGGGTCGAATACGATTGTAACAACTGTTACAATTGAGAAGGTCGGTGCAGTATAGTGCTAACCCATACTTTGACCAAAATGAGTTAGATGCACCAACATAGTGCTAAGCCACATATCTACAAACCCACAAAGTTAGAAGTTATAAAGTATACTAGAGAGTTTGCCACAATACTTGCATACTCGTGCCCCTGAACATAGGCAGTGAAGCCTTAAAAACTACAACATGATTACTTCAGAATCAACATGTTGTGGGTTAGCACTACCCTGCACCGACCCCCTCAATTGACTGTTGAATGTTTGTCAATTGTGCTTTGATAAATATGATTGAGACAGTGATCAAAGTGGTTGACATAGTTTTGAAAATTGTATGATTATACAATATTAAATTACGGAATCATCATAAAAGAAGCATTTTGCAATGTTTTATTATTTTATTTGTTTTTAAAAAGTAGACAAAAAGACATTTGTAAGTGATATTTCATGTGATTTCTTTTAAAAATGAAGACAGTATAAATACATGAGGGGATTACAATGTTGTATATTCCTTAGCGGCAACAAACAACGGCTGGTTAATTATATAATCAGCTGACACTGTAACAAAGAATTGTTACAATTGACCCGTATTATGGGGTCGATTATGATAGTCGACTTGCTTCCGTATATCACCAGTTCCACAAAATTGTGATGTTTGTTGAACACCATACCAGCCAAATTAGTACCTTTTGTGGACTAAGATGCAAAACATTTTTTATGCGCAACACTTAGACCAGAGCAAACATTTATTGTTTAAATGTTACAATTGACCCCGGTCTCACCTACTTGTCATGTGAATTTGTCAAACATTCGAAGGAAGCTGACTCAAATTAACATAGCTGACACGCACTATCCGGAAGAAATTACTAATACGTCATGTTCTGTTAGTAATGACACAAATTACTTACTCTGCTTTTGGACTGATGTTATTCACTATCACCTGTTGGAATTTGGGAATTTAGTGTCATATCTCTGTATGTAGTGTCATCTGTCTCTATGTAGTGTCATCTGTCTGTACGTAGTGTCATATGTCTGTATACAGTGTCATCTGTCTGTATGTAGTGTCATCTCTCCGTATGTAGTGTCATCTCCGTATGTAGTGTCATCTCTCTGTATGTAGTGTCATCTATCCGTATGTTGTGTCATATCTCTGTATGTAGTGTCATATGTCTGTATGTAGTGTCATCTGTCTGTATGTAGTGTCATTTGTCTGTATGTTGTGTCATATCTCTGTATGTAGTGTCATATGTCTGTATGTAGTGTCATCTGTCTGTATGTAGTGTCATCTGTCTGTATGTTGTGTCATATATCTGTATGTAGTGTCATATGTCTGTATGTAGTGTCATCTGTCTGTATGTAGTGTCATTTGTCTGCTTGTAGTGTCATCTGTCTGTATGCAGTGTCATCTCTCTGTATGTAGTATCATCTCTCTGTATGTAGTGTCATCTCTCTGTATATAGTGTCATCTCTCCGCATGTAGTGTCATCCCTCTGCATGTAGTGTCATCAGGAGGATGGGCATTTTTTCTATCTAACTTGTCAAGGCAATATTTCACTGATAGGTGTGGACAGACACGCTAATTGTTTTGAAAATATGGTAAATTACCTTTCCGAGTCCTATGTTGCTCAGATACCCTGAGTCAGTAGACATCCACTCAGTTGTTCGATGTGGCACAGGCCATAGCATCGAATTTATGATGAGTCTATTAATTTATTTTTTATTCGAATTTATGATGAGTCTATTCATTTTTATCTTGACTCACACGATATGAATGAACCATTTCAGTCGGCATGCTAAAAGCTTCACTCTACAGAAACCGCATTGTTGAAAGTCTGCAGTGATGTCCGGGTGGCCTTGGATCGCAAAGAAGGAACTCTGCTCATGCTTCTTGACCTGAGTTCAGCTTTTGACTAGTAGTCATCACCACAGTGTTTATAATTACACTCCATTCGTCGACCTTGCCCGGAACGATTGTCACTACCTGTTTAAGGTAGGTTTAGCGGTAAAGATTAGCCATCAAATAGAGAAATCAAATTATTTAGGACACGTAAAGTAACGTCTACAATAGGAAATGTTTGGTGGCAGCGTTGTACCACGTACAGCGGATGTACATGGTTTGGGGACACTTGCAATGACAGAGAGAAGGGAGAAAGGAGATGACTAGTTTAGAAGATGTTCGTTCACTCTATATTGCTCTAGTTCACTCAGCTATGTTAATGAGTACATGGCTATAGACAGTAGTGGGTATTTGTGTACAAACAGTCTACGCGCATCGTGGACGAATGCTTTTTAGAGCAGTTGAATCAACATGTTTGTTATGGTTTGAAATGTCATGAGACATTATGTCACATCAAGGTCAAGCAAGATTATGCATAATATTATTCGTTTTGTATGCATCTGGTACAGGAAACCGAGACAATGAAGTGTAAAGCGCTTTGAGCAGACCTGGATAACGCTTATAAAAACTGACTTTTTTTCAAAATGGTTGTAGTAAACAGCTGAATGTGGGACAACATAGCATACTGATTAATGTAGACGTAGACTACTAATCGGGAAGTCTGAACTGGTTACGGGACCTAAGGGGAGGAGAAGAACATAACTATACAGTGCTAAACTGGCAAAGTTAAAAAAAGTTTTGCATTTAACATTAGTTCAAATACCCGCTCCCCCACCAAGACGTGCTGCGGGACTTGAGGCTTTTTCAATTCAAAATGGCTGTTAGCGACAATTTGCGTTAGCAAGTTTCATTCGTTTGGTGACGTCACTGTAAACAGTATTTTACCTGCGATACGGGGTGACGACCTAACCAGCCATCCACTACGTAATGCCTAACGTGTTTTGGAGCTTTGCGAATTTATGCGACTACCTTTTATGATTTAGTCCTATTTTCCCAGAATAACATAATGTTTTGATAACGTAGTAATGGTTTAGCACCAGTCACAAATCAAACTATTGGAAACTGTACGTCTTATGTCGTGTTCATTAAAACATTCACAACCACTCATCAGTAGACTTATTTACAGGGTACAATAATTGTTCGCAACGACAAGCGTTCTGTCTACATGTGTTCCAAGTTATATAATTGTCAGACTCGTGCAGTTTGTCCAGTTTAACTATCCGGTTTAACTTTAAATCAAGCCAAAGGAGATGAATCCACACAACAGAGATAACAGAGTTGTGTGCGTGTGCGTGCTTTTGTGCGTGTGTGTACGTGTGTTAATATTTTCCTCGTACAGGTTTTGCACCTCGGGTGTCATATTTTCAGTGATTAATTTTGGAAGAAAGTAATGCCTTTACGTTCTCCAAATTCTCCGTTTGTTAAGGTTGTTCTTAAAGATTTTAGGGCTGATGCCGGATGTTAGACGGACATAAATTGGTCTTTCTTAACGTTAGGTGTATTTTCTGCGACTGTTCCGATGAACACTGAACAGTTGGGAACGTTTTACGCAACAAGCGTTAACGTGAAAAACTGTTTCAAATTTCTTGGAAATGGGGAGCATCGCTGTCCTTGTCAACGTTTCATCTGTAATCCTTATCGGACACGTTAAAAATAAGTTCCATTGGCGTCACGTGTCAGGCCAGTCTTTAACTCAACGTAGTAGGCTATATAACCGTATTAAAATATTAAGATTTTAATTTAACTAGGCATCTCAAGCAATGCTGATATGCTGGTTTACCTGTCCTTTTCTGTATGGTTTGAAGTGACTGAGATCTGTCAGACACATTTTTTTCTTATTTTTCACGACGCTATTAAAAGCAAAACAACCTTACACACTAACTGGCGTCACCAAAATCGGTTGTGAAATAAATGCTATACGTTTTAATATGTATCCGTACATTCTGTCCATGTCGTCACGCCCACTTGTATAATGAACTACGCATGTTGTTCGAGTGCAATAATACCCAATGCAATAGTCAGTAGGTGGCGACACTGTCACAACTGTCGAATACTTTTACGTTCTGCTCCCGTAACCCGCCTGGGTCATAGGGGCGCTGCATTGCTGAATGTTTCACCAGTCGACGCCAGTCTTCGCGGTTGTGTTCTAATATCAGGGTTTCTGCTAAGGTCTTCCCAGTCCATTCTGCAATATTGTCTGACCATCTCTTCCTCTGTCTTCCCTGTCTTCTTTTCTCCGGCACTGTTCCTTGTAGTATTGTTTTTGTGAGCTCGCTTGATCGTGTTACATAACCATACCATCTCAGTTTCCTCTTTTTTACTGTGGTCAGCAGGTCTTCATAATGTCCTACATGTTGAGTGATGATTTTTCTGATTTCATCGTTGGTGATGTGGTCCGTGTAGGAAATACCGAGGATTCTTCGGTATTTTTAATGCAGCAATTCTTCTTTGCAGTTCCGCTATGAGGGTCCATGATTCTCGTGCATACAGAAATATGGAAAGGACCAGTGTACGTTCTAGTTTAAGTTTAGATTTCAGTGCGATGTTTTTATCCCTTCATACTGGATTCAATTTCGCCAGTGCTGCTAATGTTTGCGCAGATCTTGCAAGGATTTCGTTCCTGGAACCCTCGTCATTGATGATAACTGCGAGGTACTTAAATTGACTTACTGTTTCCAGTTCGTGTCCAGTGGCAGTTATTCGGGACCTCATTGCTGTTTGCTGATTGTTATTAGCTTGGCTTTTTCTGTGCTAATTTCCATTCCATATCTGGCTGATGTTTCGTCCAGTCGGTTCACAAGGTTAGCAAGTTCCTCTTCACTTCCAACCAACCCGTCGATGTCATCAGCGAACCGTAGGTTGGTGATGATGCGTCCTCCAATGTTGACTGTGTCAGTGTGATCTTCCAGGACATCTGTCATTATTCGTTCCAGGAAAATGTTTAATAATGTAGGTGTCAAGAGGCATCCTTGGCGGACTCCGACTGATGTGTGGAACCATTCACCTACAGCGCCTTGCACCAGTACTGCGCTGCTAGCTTTAGCGTATAGCTGTTCGATGGTGTGTACTAGTTTTCGTCCAATATTGTAGTTCTTCATTGTTGCCCATAGTGCGGCATGCCACATCCTGTCAAATGCCTTATTGAAATTAATGAAGACATGGAATAGTTCCTGTTGATGTTGCATGTATTTCTCACCCAGAACACGAAGATTGAATATTTGTTCCGTGGTGCTTCTTCCACTGCGAAAGCCCGCCTGTTCTTCGGCGATGATCTCTTCTACTTGTGATTTCAATCTGTTCAAAATTACTCTCAGCATCACTTTGTTCCCATGGCTAATGAGGCTGATGGTTCGGTAGTTTTGACACTGTTGTAGGTTGCCTATCTTGTGGAATGTAATTATCAGTGTTTGAGTCCGTGTTGTTGGCCACTCTCCGGTCTGCCAGGTTTTGTTGCAGATGTTGGTTTGGATGTCTATCACCGCTTCTCCTCCGTTCATTGTCAGTTCTGCTTGGATGTTGTCAAATCCAGCAGATTTTCCCTTCTTCAGTGATCTTACAGCTATCTCCACCTCTTCACGTAAAATTGGAAAGTCGTTCTCATTTGATGATTCTTGGCTGATTAGAACACTTGGATCTCCGTTGGTCTGGAAGTTGTATAACTTCGAACAGTATTCTGTCCATCTGTTAATAATGTTTTTTCTTCGGTGAGGCATTTCCCTTCTTTGTCTTGAATTGTGTTGACCTTCTCCTGCCTTTGCTTTGTCAATTCTCTCACGACTTGGTACGCTCTTTTGCTGTTGTACAAACAGACGAAGGAAATACATTCTACTACAGTGGAGAAATTGAGAAACATGTAAAGGGAGTAGGATTCCTTGTCAACAAAAACATAAAGAACTCGGTACTATGGTGCCACCCAACATCCAACAGGCTCATAGCCATCCGCCTTAGGGCAACACCTTTCAACATCACGGTGGTAGACAAGAAGGACATTCTGATTGTCCAGGGAGGCTGGAATGCCAAAGTGGGTGCCGATGTACATGCAGAATGGAAAGATTCCTGCGGTCCTTTTTGAAATGCTACAACTAACGAGAGGGGGATACGCCTGCTGGGGTTTGCCAACTACAACAACATGGTTCTTGCAAACACGCTTGGAAAACATAAAGCATCTCGAAGATGGACATGGCATGCACCTAACGGAAGAGATCACAATCAGATTGACTACACCCTGGTGCAAAATAGGTTCAGAGTGGAATCAACAGGGCCAAATCAAGGATTTTCCCAGGAGCAGACGTAGGAAATGACCATGATCTCCTATTGATGAACTTCAAATTACGGCTGAAAAAGATCAACAAACCTAAGAATACCAGGCTAATGTTCAACTTGAACAAACTGAAAGACCCTGCGATCTTGGCATCATTCCAAGCAACAATTGGAGGGAAGTTTGCACTACTGCTCACGCTTGAAGAAGATCTAGAAGCGATAACTGCAAACTTTAATGCAGTGATGACAGAAACAGCTAATGACATCCTAAGGAAACACAGCCGAAAAGCTAAACCCTGGGTCACAAAAGAAATTCTGAAAATGTGTGACACTAGGAGAGATTTGAAGAAAGACAAGTACTTGGAAGAAGGAGTAGCAAAGTACAGTGAGATCAACAAGATCAGAAAGGGAATGAAAAAAGCGACAGAAAAATGGATTGAAGAACAGTGCATGGAAATTGAAGACTGCCTCAACAAAATAACAACTGTCGAATAGCGCGCAAGATTCAACGACGGTGAACGCGAAACTGAAGTTGCATCGTAAAGTTTACGTAAGTATCTTCATGGTCTGCCTTAATTGTCCATGTCGTCACCACATAATGATACAGTACATTAATAAGAATACACACACGGTTATGATTGCATGCGTGACAGTTCTGCTGCGCAAAAAATTAACGTTCGCATGCAGGCGATGGCAACAAGATATACGTTGAAGTTCGATTCCTTGTGGAATTTGTTCATGACGTCACGTTCAATGTCATCATTGCGAACTTCGTGACGACATGGAACGATAACCTTAATATTTTAGTGTACTTATTTGACGGCATGCATGTGCCGATAAAAACATTGAAAGAAATACCACTGCATGACTTGCCAGATCTAAACTAAAGTCTATGTAAATAACAGGGCCTCCATATATATGTTGCAGTTTAGGAAAAATGGCAATGACTGCTGCTGAGAGACAGCTAAAACGGAGAGAAAAATTGAAGACTGGCCCAGTGCGTTTGGCATTAAAACAAACGAAAAGAAGAAGAGAACGTCATTTATTGAGGAAAGAGAATGACAAAACGAAACTGGTCCGTGACTTGAGTTCAGGAGAACTACGAAAACAACGGACAAAATGGAGGCAGTACAAAGCTGTAAAGAAAGCAGTATGTGTGACCGGTGTGGACATCGTCGAACAAACGTATGTACAAGGTAAAAAGGCGCTGACGGGTCATAACGCACGGAAGCGTCAAAGGCGAATATATACGCAAAGGATAATTACACTGGAAGAACAATTGAGACGTGAGCGTAATCGCTTACAGATGTGCAAGAAGCTATGGTCTCGATGTTGCTCGGAGAACCCCAAACGCAACGCCAGGAAGAAGCGCCTCGTTTTTCACGCGGTTGTGATGGCCAACATCCGGCGACGATACAGAGAAGCCCCAAAAAATAAATAAAAGACGCATCCAACCCAAACATTTTCCAGATCACGTATCCTCAAACTTTGTACAACACCTAACAACCAATAACACCAGGTGCTATATAGTACCTGCATCCCACACCGACCAATTCAAAAACTCATACTTCGTAAAGACAATAGTAGACTGGAATAAACTAAACGAGTCGCAGGTCCAGTCTGAGACCATAAACGATTTCAGTCTCCTATCCTGCGGCTCAAACACTCAATAACACCATACGCACCCACCCCGTCGTAAACCATAGCCAACAGTGGCTCCTTACGACGTAGATAATTAGAATTAGAAAGAACGTGTATGCTAGACTCTGCGTGAGTAAGCTGTTGGCCAACTATCGTGTAAAACAAGGTATTGCGACCGAAACATTTGGTGCGAGAGTACTTTCTTGCGGATGACGTATCTCGCATCCTACCAGGACAAAAAGACACGCGACGTTGACAGGTCGGCGTTGGCGACAAGGCAGGTGTGGAAAAGCGTGAAACGAGATCGCGAGATCGGCGGTGTGAAAATGCAAGTGACGGCCATGGTATGAGAAGAATGACATCCTCGCAGTCATTCCACCCCTGAATACTGTCACTGCACGGCACATGCAAGTCGATGTCTATATCTGGTCTGCCATTTGCGACAAGCTTGCAGCGTAGATTGTAGTCTGTTTCCATATCGTCACGCATAGTTCTGTGACGTCACAGCAAATTCCATGTCGTCTCACTGCATGAAAATGCATTTTATTTTCATATTTGTGAATCAAAATGAATAAGTAATATATATATATATATATATATATAATTAATGTTCAGGTGCAATTTAATCATGACATTTGCCTTCCATTGGTGATAATGTTAAACTTAAATTTTTAGGAACATTGATTGTAGCTTAAACTGCCCAATCTTTTGTATTCTGTCTACCCAAGGTGGTTAGAAATGTGATTATGCGTAATAATATGTTATCATCTCGCAATGTGAATACCAGTTTACGGACGGTTAGTTAATTATGTGCCCTATGTTGTATTTCAGGGCATGTCAGTGGGAAATCGATCATATTTACTTTGTGCATGTGGTATTACCTCGGCACTACTTTGTTTTGTTAGCCAATAATGTATGTTGTTATCGTCATGTTGCATTTAAAAATATATATGAAAAAGAAAATTGTCTGAGAACATGCTATCTTCCCCATTTTCAAGAATGACCGCGGAACAAACGTCGTTTGTGATTGCTCCGGGAAACCGTATTCTGCGTATGTTTGTATCCTCGGAGTATGTTTTTGTGTAGTAAATAGTTGTAATGGGGTCGTTCCTAAATCTGGTTTTTGTATGCCAAATGTACACTTTTCACGAGAGTAACCGACCTCACCGGTTGAGCCAGATTAACAATGCTTCTACTTTCACACTGGGGATTTGCCAACCTGTTATGTTGACAACTGTCATGAGTAATTTGTATTGCGCATTTATCACAGTAGGTCGCACGGATTGCTACGCCGCCTGACTTGCTATGCGAACAGTTTCATGTGCAGTTACCCGGATAGTGTCGTGACGCACATTTCGACTGACACCTTCTACAGCGATGTTTTTGTTAACGGCACAATTTAACGAATAGTCGTTGCTAAAAAGTTTACATGTGACATTCCCTTGGTGTCCAGCGACTATATCGCCCATACCAATTCTCAGTCGAAGTATACTGAGGATATACACGTGTCATATGAACGGTCTGACCAGCACTTAAACGTGTCGTACAAATACCACGTGTCTCAGGGGGTAATGGAAGTCATCAGGAAATCGACGAAGTTTCTTTTGGAAGGAAATGGTAAGTACATTATGCCATATGGATTGAACATGTTGTCTAGCAACAGCTATTGAACATGTTGTCTAGCAACAGCTGTTGAACATGTTGTCTAGTAACAGCTGTTGTTTACAACACCGTACCATACTGGACCTTGTTGTAACGCCTTCCCTACAGAATATAACTAGGAATGACGGAATTTGCTTTGTGTATCCACAACAGTGTAATTTTGTAATTTGACACCTGTGCATAACAATGAAGAAACGACCTTAGGCACAACATATGCTACCAAAATACAACCACGCGCTCCTGTTGGGGTAATTATTTTCCCCGCATATTTCCGAGTAACCCTCTGTTCGCCGTCACGGGTCAACGCCCACCACAGGGGCGTTATAAACTAGCTTGCGTGTTGCCGTTTTGTTGATCCTTAAATGTGGCTGTTAACTAACGACAGGGGTCTTTTGTTGCAGACAATCGTTATTTTTAAACGGCGTGCTACAGGTGGTAATAAATTATAAATTAGGGCAACGAAAACAAAGCGCAGGTCGAGAAAAGGTAAAAAGATGTGTGACTTTACTGGCGCTCTGGTGCAGTTAACGCACGGAGGGGGGGGGGGGGGGGCACTGCCTATACTAGCAGTACTGTGGATGTGCCGACTTCAAGGGCCGTTTTATACCGGGACTGCCTAGATCAAGGGTCTGTTTTGCACATGTTCTCCCTACAACAAGGGCCAACATCAGAAGTTCCCTATACAAGGGTATCATTTCGAGGAACTCTCCTTAGAACAAGGCTAGGTTTTTATCGCAGCATTCACGGTTACCACTCGCGTAGATTTCGGTATATAGTCAGGTCTGGTATGTATTTTCGTTCATTTTTTTATAGATTTGCAAACCTATACACTTTTGGAAACATCATGATATAATGAATCTGAAAACCAATGGATTCTAAAAATGGTGGACACTGAACATTTTTATTTCTCAATATCTCAGCTGCTAAACCTCCCAGCCTTTTTTATTTTGGTGGCTAAACCTACATATTGAGGGGCAAAGAATCCAATAGGATCAACTACAGTCACCTAAAAATAATGAAATTACTAGTTTGTGACAGTTATACATGTTATGACTGAATAATATAATGTAGCATAGCGTATAAACACATGTGTACATTGGAAACAAGTATGCGCCTGTATTTTCATTTATTAACATCTTATAACCATCATACCAGCATCACTACACAGTTGCGTGTATTTCACATATATATGTCTGGTTTGTTATAATATTGTTGTGACCCGGTAAACTGCATATTAGTCATCACTATCGTCGTTGGATACACGATTTTCAAAGTGTGACTCATCGTCATTCTCACACTGTGTGCTACACAAGCAGAGGTTTGTACATTGTAAGTCCGTGCATTTGTAGGAACATATCTGTGATGGACAGTCTCTTTTGCATTGGCATCGTACCATCTCAATGATGGCCTTGGGTGCTGAAAGTTGTGGTTGGCGTCAGATGTCCATCAGCAATCTTGTGGTAGGCATTCAGCAGTGGGTTAAAAACACCTGCTGAGCAGTGCTGGCCTGGCCCCACTCTCTATTGTGGGTAGTAGCTTGTCACTCTTGCCATGTACTTACAGAAGAGGTGCCATCGCAGTTCTGGAATGCGATTGATCTGGATACCTTTGGGACAATATGCAGCGCAGGCGAATTTAGCCAAAGTAGACTGCTGATCTTCTGTCTTCTGAACCAAGTCGCCTTGCCTATTCTTACAACCTTCCCTGTATTGTTGGCCCCAAAGAAGGCATGGAATGCCGGCAATGCCTTGGCCCTTTCTGCATCGAGAGCTGTCCTGAATGTGTCAACCGGCAGCATGCACAATGCCATCGAGGTCTTCCTCGGCAGCAGATCATAATTAACTATGATCAGCACAAGGACATCAGTGTCTGGCGAGAAGAACATCAGCTCAACATCTTCCATCGGGCTCCTTTGTTCTGCGAAGATAGCCTAACAGATCATTAAGGTATCTGCTTCCTCATGGTCGTTGTTTTCAAAGTGAATGTCCCTGTTGCTTCTTGTTCGCCCAAATGCTGAAGTGACAACCATCCATCTTGGGGGAATTTCGGTTGTACTGTAGAGGTTTCTTAGCCAAATACTCTGTGAGATCACCTTTCGTCTGATCATGGGATAGGAAACGGCTCATGGTGATGCGTTTTATGCTGGTATCGTGTCGGACTTGATACTGGATTGGGTCATTCCATCCATGTCTCTTTTCCGTGGTTGTGCTCTTCAGTGAATCCACCTTGTAAGTACCAAAGACTATAATGTTTTCATCATAGCCTCTTGTAAGGTCCATCACTTTGTCAATGAAACTATCACTGAGATCCTTCACTATCGGCATGGTTGCTTTCTTCTTCGTCAGTTTCTGGACAACGACCATACCATCTACGACCGCAATCTTCCTACTCAGATAAGGAACCATCGACTTCAGCAGATACCAAATCCAAGGCTCCATCATCTGGTACATTAACATGCGTCTCGCTTGTAGCCGTCTGAGAGTGATCGGTGTGAGTTTCTGTTTTTGCCAACTGCTCAAGGACATGGATGAGCTTGGACATGTCGTTGCATGGCAACATTGACCCGCTTTGAACAAACAGTGTCGTTGGCTGCAGGATGAACTCATAGTTGCTGATGCAGTGCTTCTGGTTAATATATCTGCTTGATCAGGCGAAGACCATCAGTCTGCCGTACAGGTCCTTGGTTTCCCGCAGATTTACTGTCTTGTCACGGATCTTGACTGCAAGGTTATTGCTGCCAGACATGTATATATTGTTGTTTTGTTTCTTGAGAGGTGCCCACAGGCTGACAGTCCCATTTATCCTCTCTGCCACATAGTGTTCGTACAGCTTCTGTCCATTCTCGTCCGTATTCAGGATCTGTGGAACGTATTCTCATGGAATGTATGCATGAGTAATCAGGTTGAATAGCATACGACCTTCAGCAGAGAATGACTCATTATGGCAGCCTTGATCTTGCTGATGGCATCGTGCTCCCGCTTGACCACACTCATGGATAGATCATGATGCTCACTAGCCTTGTTGTCTTTGCTATTGAACTAACCCTTGAACTCGCTTGCCATGCTCGGCAGTTCGGGAGAAGCTAGAAAAAAGCGTTGTCTTGCATTGGCACTGTTGGAGATTACGATGAGACCAGAATGAACCTACGTGAGCTTGTTCAGATGTTCACAGGCATGGTCTGCCCCAATGGAGACATGTAAGGGTAGTGCCCCCCACGGGAGTTAACGCGGAATTTTACTGAATGTCACACCGAACATTTATGGCCGGTGTTGTTGTTATCGTTTATATTAATTTTGATGTGTTTCGTGATCGGGTGCCCTTTGGTAATGTAAACATGGTACTTTTATCCCTCTTCAGGTAAAAAGTACCGATTGGCCGGTTTTCCGAAATGTGTTTATAATTTAAAATCTTCACTTACGTTCAGCATAGTTCTCGACATGTCATACTTAGGCCAGAATCGGGTTTATCCTGTATTGATGTAGCTATGTATGTACATATGCACAGTTCGTACATACATAGATGATATATATATATATAAGTTAATTTTTCTTGACATTTAATATTTACACTGATACAGTTATCATTAACACCTTGGTATAATACTGCTTAAGTTTAAAAAGGAAAATAAAAGAAAACAAATAAAACATTACCTTATACCTTGCGCTAAGTTGCCTGTTGGTATTTGCATGACACTGTATCCGTGTAGCATACTATCTATAGAATACAATATATTATCACATGTATTATACGTTTTCATAAAATGATTTACATTTTATCACAAATACTCATTTAGCAAATATTCTCCAATGTACACACACTGCTCATTATTATCACTTCGCTAACGTTGTTAGATTGTGTTAGATGGATGGTTGTCATTTTTTATTTGCGTCACGTCTAAGAAGATCGCACAGTGATCATAACACCTAATTATAGGTGGTTCTTATAAAAATGCTCCTGGGGTTTCTAGAGAATCTCCTGAGTTACTTGATGAAACTATAGTTACCTTCTTACATAATTATAATAACAACATTATAGCCGAATAACAAAATAAACTTTCATTCATTCATCTTGCTGGTTGGAAGTCAAAGGTGGAACCCACCGACTGATTACTACAACATGCAATTTACTTGCGTATGTTCTTGTTGCTCTGCTTTCTGATCCCCGGTTGTTGGAATGTCACTGTGTATTATTTTTGTCAACGTCTGAAACAGCTTAGTCTGTTCCTCCACCAGTGGAGGCATAGACCACGTCCTTTAGTTATCGATATTTAATACAATATTTAGCTCGTAAACTCGTTCACTGTGGCACCCACTGGAGTATTAAAACGCACCACATATAAACCCTTTGACATGGTGATTGTTTAAGGACTGTCGGAGAATACGGGCGAATGTGAGCCGCTGACGAGAGAGGAAATCACGGACTCCGACGACGGAGATGTCAGCGAAAACGTTCTGTTTGAGCAGATGAAGGCGAAAACTAAAAAATGGAACTATAGGAAGTGTCTAATTCCGAAGCTGTGCTGGATAGCATGCATTGCTGTGGCGTTGCTGGCACTTGTCGTGTTGGTTCTATATTCCACACGCAACAAGACGTTGGCCACATTCTTCAAGACACCGCATGTCGAAACACCGCTGCCGCCCCACAAGACACAAGACAAGAGGTTCAAAAAGACGCCGGAGTGGAAAGTTGTCATGGACAGCTTCAGTAAGTGCTTGTCGCTAAGTCGCGTGAAGGTTAGCCAATTTAAATATAATCGAGCGAGCGCGTGTGTGTCGTTGCGTGCATGCGGTGTGTGCGCTCGTGCGTGCGTGTGTGTGAGTGTGCGTGTGTGTTTCACTGTCACAGACTTGACACAGTCCCTGATTACATCACTATAGTTGTCAACAAGTGACTTGTAGGTAAACTCGTCAAACACGTCAACTGTAACTCATGACATACGTAATCTTGGTGTGCAGTTTGATGCCGAGATGAGGATGGAGACACATGTGGCTGCTGTGTGCAGATCTGCAATTGTTCTCCTATGCAACATCGCAAGAATCAGACGCTATATAACAGCGGAAGCGAAAGAGCAAGTCTACATGCGTTATTCACTAGTAATCTTGACGTTGGCAACGCATTGCTTCAACGGCCGTGCACCACAATATATAGATATCCCACTATGTAGTCCGACGCCAGCCAGCTAGATCGCTGCGCTCGAGTGGACATAATCAACTATGTGTCCCACGTCCAAGGCGTTGTAACATATAATACTGCGGTTGTTGAATAATACTGTACCGACCCTTCGTGCGCATGTCCGGAAACAGAAGTTCGCTGTGTAAAGAAATATTCCACTCAGAACAATCTGGACCTTGCCCCGCGGCATTGTGAGCAACGGTTGTTGGAACGGCGCAATATAAATTTCACGACATGATTTGATTTGATTTGGTATGTATTTCAAGTCCAACTCTCTGTGTGCGTGTGTGATCCTAAGAGGTTGAACTGTTACACAGATTCGTTGTTTTAAAATGAATATAACTATTTACATATGAAATAATCTGGCGTGTGTGTTTATGCCGAATATCCATTTCTCGCGTACAAACGGCGCGTCGATGTGCAAATCTGGGGTTGACCTTTGACCGAACCGCAAATGCTATGGCGCAGCTCATTCGTGGTTGCGTTCAGAACTGGCGTCGCGTATGGGCTTAATTGGGTTGTTATGTTATCTATTGATAGTTACCTGTATCAATAAACGAAATTGCCCAAGCTCAGAATGCCGATGCCCGATCATCTCAATTTGGACATCAACATTAGTACACTTGAAACACCGCGCTTATTTCTTAACTACAGCACAGACACTCGAGCTTTAAAATAAATAAAACTAATAAATGTAACAGTACAAATTATAGCAATGACAATATTAAAACAATGAATAATTATATATTTAATAAGAAGAAGAATGATAAGCGTGAAAACGGGCAAACAGGTTATACTGCATTGTTTGTGTTTGCAGACACAGAGTCCTGTATCCGGCTGGTCGACGTCGATGAAGACGGACTCGATGACGTCATCTTCGGGATAGGGAACCCCGATATTTCTGGTGCGGGGGAGAACAGTCTGAAAGAACTGAAGGAAATATGTACAAATGAAAGCAAGTAGTACACTATAATAACACTTTATTTAGACAATTATTTAGACAATACAATTGGAATGGAGCTAAACAAATCACACTTGCTCTCTCTCTCTCTCTCTCTCTCTCTCTCTCTCTCTCTCTCTCTCTCTCTCTCTCTCTCTCTCTCTCTCTCTCTCTCTCTCTCTCTCTCTCTCTCTCTCTCTCTCTCTCTCTCTCTCTCTCTCTCTCATCCTCTCTCTCTCTCTCTCTCTCTCTCTCTCTCTCTCTCTCCTCTC